>RCUC01138833.1:0-49106 GCA_003697995.1 Taxidea taxus jeffersonii | reverse complement strand
TTGCTTGAGAGTGATAAGATCTGGCATTTAACAAGCTCACTTACTTAGGCATTTACGTGTATTAGCTTGTTAAATGCTCACAACTCTTTGAGGTGTTATTATCCCCATTTTGCTGAGCAAATTTAGGCTTGGAGGTGCTGGGAAAACTGCCCAAGATAGTTAAACTAGTAAAATGTGGAACTAGAAATCAGACTCAGCAGCTTGGCTCCAGAGGTTAAGCACAGAACATTCTACCAAAAAACTGAATGATCAGGTTTTTTTGTGGCTTACTCTTCCTTGGGATCATTTGTCACCATTATAGCCCCGTGGCTGCTTCTCTCTTTACCTTGTTTGGACTTGAAGGAAGTAGATGACACCTAAAAGGCAGGATCTTTTGAAATCAGAAGGGACAGAAGCATACCATGTGGGCTGGGGTCAAGCTTTGAATACACTCCTGACTCCTCTTTTCCCCTTTCTGAAGGCAAATATCTCTAATATCCATGTCTTGTAACAACTGGTTTCCAAAAGCAAAGCTTCTCTGTGACGGAATGCCAGTTGGTGGTGGAATTTTCACATTTTGGTGAGATTTTCATAGAGTTTATATTTATCCACTGTTAAAGCTATGAGGTCACTCCTTCTAACTTTTTTGGAATTAATAGATTGCAAGAATGGATTGTAGATGTTTTTTGGTGAAGATACTTGGCAACAAAAATTTTGGCAGACCTGTGTTCATTATCAAATATACCAATTTCAACATTCTACTGGTTCTTTGTGATTCCAAAGTCTGAGATCCTCTGCTCCAGCAGAAAAAAGGAGGTAGGATGGTAGATCCTTGAAGAGCATGGGCTATGGGGTTGTACTGACTCCCACTACCATCCCTGAACATTGAGAGTTTCACATTGTCTTTCCTCTTAACTATTCCTTGGCTTTACTATTGCATTAGCAAGGTGGAATTGGGATAGTTGTAATTTGATGGTATTATTTGCAGAAAATACTTTCTTAGAAGAACACTGGCATATAGAAATGCACAATAAATGTGAGACAGCATTATTATTATTGATCCCTATGAGATTCCTCCACACAATGATGATTGGAATTCTTGTAACTATTTCCCCCTAATTGGCCCAGGCCGAGTAATTAACATTCCCCAATCAGCAACATGAAGACAGAGATGTGGAGATGCAGAAACATCAGTGACTAGCTGAAAGCCCCATAGATTCCTGAAACAACATCAAGCTATCAGAATAAAAGAGCTTTGTCCTCAAATTCTTAATCCAACTAAAGAATTATCTCTTGGCTCTCAAGAGTCCTGGCTAAAAGATTTGAATTGCAATAAAATTCCATTTTTAAAAGGAGATAAGTGAATAATGAAATTTTATCAGAAATAATTTTAATGTTCTTAAAATTGCATCTAGTAGAGGAGATTCTAGGAAGTTAGCTGTCAGCAAGCACTTCTGGTACCCTCCTTGTTTAATTCCTTATGATCACTTACTAGCTGTCCCAGAAGCATAGTTCCTGGGCTTGCAATTAGGCAGAATGGGAAAGGTGTGACCCTGAGTCTTCCAAGGGCTAGAGAAGGCTGAGCAGGTGTACTTTTGTACCCCTCATAGGAGCTTGTCTGAGGGAGGGTAGTAGAACTCCATAGTCCTCAGAGATCTATGACCCCTAGAATATATGTTATGCTTCTCTTGTACGTAATCCCAAGCGGACCTTGGGACCTCCCAGGCCCCAGAAAACTGACAGATGTCTAGTGTTTGGTTTCCTGTCTTTCCTGATTCTGGGCAAAGGCACACCTTTCTGCTGAGAATCCCAGGAGGAACAGGGCCTTTCTTCTGGTGCCTCATACAAGCCTGTCACTATGCCAGCAGGGATCTGCACTTTACGAGATCACTACAGCTTAAATTTCCCCACCAATCTGACTTGAGCCCTAAGGGTGAAGACAAACAGAAACAGGTAAAGAAAAGCTGTAAGGCAACCCAAGAGAGACAGAACAAACCAAACTCTGAGAAAAGGGGGTTGAAGGAAACAAAGAAATGACAACTTGAACAATAAAAAATAATACAACACTGGATACTTGGAGATGAGAAAAATAATCTTTTTATTTAAAAATTCAGTAGCTCAGTGAAAGAACATTACTCTTAAGAACAAAAAGTGTTATGGAAGATCAAATGGAAGGAAAGAAAGACTTCAAAGAGCAAAAGGACATAGAGTAATCGTAATAAAACATTGATAAATTAGTAATGAAAATATAATACAGTACAATATAATACAATAAATGTTATGTAGAGAAAATAATGCTTTATTAGGCCTGAATTGATGGGATGATGGGTGAGTGACAGATTATGCAGCAGACTTCCCAAGAAGGCTGAAGATGTTGTTGTCCTGGATAGAGCTCAGATAACATGGTACAATAATGTGTCAATCACTCCATACAGGGAAGGCAGGAAACAGGTATGCAAAGGTGTTTGTCCTTTTTCTTGTTTGATCTTGCTGTTCTTTTTATTGGCATGGCATGTTGTGCCCACTGACAGACATGAGCAACATGTTTTGGCTTGATGCCAAGTAGAGGGAAACATTGGCTAGGTATTAAAGAACCTTTAGACAATAAGAGTTGTTGAAAAACCAGAATGTATCATCTCAGATGTTGGTTGAGATATCATCCCTTTCAATGTTCAAAGGAAGAACTGAAAATATTGTTAAGTGTAGTCATTGGCTTCAAACACTAGCTAACAGACCCAAGAGCTTCCTTGCTTGGAAAATAAACAATGTGATTTCTTCAACTTTCTCAGTATCATGTTGGGCTCACAACATTTACTAGCATATCATGAACCACTTGATTTGGTCATGAATTGAAAAAAAAAATCTTTGAAATGGTTGTTCTAGTAGATGGGCTGTGGAAGGGATGGTGTGTGATCTATGCGTAGGAGGAAGTGTACACATGGATACAGCAATTTTTTCTGCCCATCTGCATACCAGCTAGGCTACAGCTCCCGGAATCCCTTGCAGTAAAAAATGAAAGCATTCCATGGAATGGGGATGGGAACAAATGTGTGCTGTGTCTAAGCCTGGCCCATAAAACCTGCATTCAACACCTGTCAAGTCCTTTTACTTGCAAATGACTCTGAGGCCTTAAGGGAAGGCAGAAATTTAATATGAAAGGAGCCTGGGTCTCTGAATCTCCCAGTGAAGGACAGTTTCTTCTTTACCAGGATCACCTGCGTTGCTCATTATAGCTGTAAGAATAAACTCTTGTGCAACAAGTCATTGAAATATTGATTCTTGTTTGTTACAGCAGCTGGCAATACCCTAAGATAGGGAACTGGCCACTGTAGGTGCACCATGGAAATTTTGTCTTGAAACATTTGAAAGTATTTTCCACAGATAAGTATTAATTATGCACTGTTGGAAAGCATATGGTGCTTTTTCTCACCCAATGTATCTTTGTACTTCCACTTTCTCGTCCCTTCCCAAGACTTTGTAGAATTCAATAGTTAATTGAAAAGGAATGTTGGGCTATTTCATTTGGCAGTGGTGTTTGGATATTTGCCACATGCTGGGATATTTGCCACATGCTGGGATCTGCGCTAAGGTGGGGCAGGATTTCCTTCTTTCTCATAGGTGATCCATTTTTAACTGTATATTTATACCAAGTCTTTTTTATCCATCCATCCATTGCTGGACACTCAGGTTTTTCCATATCTTGGTTATTATGAATAATGCTGCAGTGAACATGGGGGGGTGTAAATATCTGTATGAGATCCTGATTTTGATTCCTTTGGGCATATGCCAGAAGTGGGATTACTGGATCATCTGGTAATTTTATTTTTAATTTTTTGTGGGACCTCCATACTGTTTTCCATAGTGGCTGCACCAGTTTACATCCCCACCAACTGTGCACAAGTTTTCCCTTTCTCAACATCTTCACAAACACTTGTTATTTCTTATCTTTTTGTTAATAGCCATTCTAATAGGTGGGATGTGGTTTCTCGTTGTGGATTTGCTTTGTATTTCCCTGATGATTAGTATTGTTGAGCACATTTTCATGTACCTGTTGAACATTTTTATGTTTTCTTTGAAAAACTGTCTGGTTCTTCTGCAAACAAAAACAAAAAATAAATTTATTTGTTTCTTTAGCTATTTAGTTATTGAGTATCTGAGTTCTTTATCTATTTTGGGTAGTAACCCCTTTCAGATATATGGTTTGCAAATATGTTCTCCCATTTGGTGGGTCCTTTCTTTTCTTTTCTTTTTTCCTGTATAGTAGCTTTTTAGTTTGATGTAGTCCCATTGTTATTTGTGCTTTTGGTGTTGCATCTAGGAGATTACTGCCAAGACCAATGTCAAGGAGGTTTTCCTTATGGTTCTTCTAGTAGTTTTATAGATTCAGGTCATAAATTTAAGCCTTTAATCCATTTCAAGTTTGTTTTTGGAGTGCTGTAAGATAAGGGGCCAATTTTATTCTTCTGCATGTGGTTTTCCAGTTTTCCCAAAGTCATTTGTTTTAAAAACACTATTCCTTCCCTATTGAATATTCTTGGCTCCCTTGTCAAATATTACTTGACAGTATGTGTAAGGGTTTATTTCTGGGCTATTGAGTCTGTTCCATTGGTCTATGTGTCTATGGATTTTGTTCTTCTCCCAAATTGTTCTTCTTTTTCAGGATTCCTTTGACTATTTGGGGGTCTTTGTGGTTCCATATAAATTTTAAAATTGTCTTTTTTATTCTTATGGAAAAGATCATTTGGGTTTTAACAAGGATTGCATTGAATCTGTAGATGTCTTTGAGTAATACAGACATTTTGATAGTATTAATTCTTCTGATCCATGAACACAGGATAACTTTCTATTTGTGCCTTCTTCAGTATATTTTGTCAAAGCCTTGTAGTTTTCAGTGTAAAGATCTTTCCTTGGTAATATTAATTCCTAAGTGTTTTACTGTTTTTGATGCTATTGTGAATGGGAATTTTTTCTTTATTTCTTTTGTTTTCGTTTTTTAAATAATTTTTAATTTTTTAAAATTTCTTTTCAGTTTACCAGAATTCATTGTTTATGCACCACACCCAGTGCTCTATACAATACGTGCCCTCCATAATACCCACCACCAGGCTCACCCAGCTTCCCACCCCCCACCCCTTCAAAACCCTCAGATTGTTTTTCAGAGTGCATAGTCTCTCATGGTTCATCTCCCTCTCCAATTTCCCCCAACTCCCTTCTCCTCTCCATCTCACCATGTCCTCTGTGTTATTTTTTATGCTCTACAAATAAGTGAAATCATATGATAATTGATTCTTTCTGCTTGACTTATGCCACTCAACATAATCTCTTCCAGTCCCGTCCATGTTGATACAAAAGTTGGGTATTCATCCTTTCTGATGGAGGCATAACACTCCATAGTGTATATGGACCACATCTTCCTTATCCATTTGTCTGTTGAAGGGCATCTTGGTTCTTTCTACAGTTTGGCGACTGTGGCCATTGCTGCTATGAACATTGGGGTACAGATGGCCCTTCTTTTCACTATATCTGTATCTTTGGGGTAAATGCCCAGTAGTGCAATTGCAGGGTTATAGGGCAGCTCTATTTTTAATTTCTTAAGGAATCTCCACACTGTTTTCCAAAGTGGCTGCACCAACTTGCATTCCCACCAACAACGTAAGACGGTTCCCCTTTCTCCACATCCTCTTCAACACACGTTGTTTACTGTCTTGTTAATTTTGGCCATTCTAACTGGTGTATCTCAATGTGGTTTTGATTTTAATCCCCCCGATGGCTAGTGATGATGAACATTTTTTCATGTATCTGAAAGCCATTTGTATGTCTTCATTGGAGAAGTGTCTCTTCATGTCTTCTGTCCATTTTTTTGATGTGATTATCTGTTTTGTGTGTGTTGAGTTTGAGAAGTTCTTTATAGATCCTGGATATCAGCCTTTTGTCTGTACTGTCATTTGCAAGTATCTTCTCCCATTCCATGGGTTGCCTCTTTGTTTTGTTGACTGTTTCCTTTGCTGTACAGAAGCTTTTGATCTTGATGAAGTCCCAAAAATTCATTTTCACTTTTGTTTCCTTTGCCTTTGGAGACATATCTTGAAAGAAGTTGCTGTGGCTGATATCGAAGAGGTTACTGCCTATGTTCTCCTCTAGGATTCTGATGGACTCCTGTCTCACATTAAGGTCTTTTATCCATTTCGAGTTTATCTTTGGGTATGGTGTAAGAGAATGGTTGAGTTTCATTCTTCTACATAAAGCTGTCCAATTTTCCCAACATCATTTATTGAAGAGACTGTCTTTTTTCCACTGTATATGTTTTCCTGCTTTGTCGAAGATTATTAGACCATAGAGTTGAGGGTCTATATCTGGGCTCTCTACTCTGTTCCACTGGTCTATGTGTCTGTTTTTATGCTAGTACCATACTGTCTTGGTGATCACAGCTTTGTAGTAAAGCTTGAAATCAGGCAACGTGATGCACCCAGTTTTGTTTTTCTTTTTCAACATTTCCTTAGCAATTTGGGGTCTCTTCTGATTCCATACAAATTTTAGGGTTGTTTCCTCCAGCTCTTTGAAAAATGCCTGTGGAATTTTGATCGGAATGGCATTGAAAGTATAGATTGCTCTAGGCAGTAGAGACATTTTAACAATGTTTATTCCTCCTATCCATGAGCATGGAATGGTCTTCCATCCTCCTTATTTCTTTTTCAGATATTTTATTAGTACATAGAAATGTAACCATTTTCTGTATGTTGATTTTATAACCTGCAACTTTACTGAATTCATTGATTAGTTCTAGCTGTTTTTTGGTGGAAACTTTAGGATTTTCTCTATATAAGATGATCATCTGCAAACAAAGACAATTTTATTTTTTCCTTTCCTATTTGGGTGCCTTTTATATCTTTTTCTTGCCCGATTGCTCTGGTTTGGACTTTCAGTACTATGGTGAGTAGGGGTGTTAAGAGTAGTTACCCTTGTCTTGTTCCTTTTCTTAGAGGAAAAATTTTCAACCTTGAACCATTGAATATGGTGTTATCTGTAGGTTTGTCATATATGGCCTTTATTGTGTTAAGATATGTTCCTTCTATATTAGTTTGCTGAGTATTAGTCATGAAAGTCTGTTGTATTTTGTCTCATGATTTTTTTGGCATCTATTGATATGAGTGTATGATTTTTATCTTTCATTCCATTAATGTGGTATGTCCCATTGATTGATTTGCATACGTTGAACCACCTTTGCATTCCCCTGAAAAATCCTACCTAATCGTAGTAAATGACACTTTTAATGTGCTCTTGAATTCATTTTACTAATATATTGTTGAGAAATTTTGACTAAGCTTTCTATGTCCATCAAAGATATTCGTTTGTAAATTTCTTCCTTTCCTACTTTCATTCTTTCACTCTTCCTTACTTTTTTTTTTTTTTTGAGATGGAGGAAGAGAGAGAGAGAAAGAATTAATTGATTCAGTGAGTGTCATTTGACATAAACCAATATCATTTCTGTAAGTCAGAAAGATGAAGAAAACAGGGAACATCTCCAAACATAACATTTATTAATATTTATTGATCACAGAATATGTGCTAGGCAGTTGCTTACATTATCTCTATTAATAATCACAGGAAATCGGGGCACCTGGGTAGCTTAGTCTGTTAAGCATCTGCCTTAGGCTCAGGTCATGATCCCAGATTCCTGGGACTGAGCCCCTCATCAGGCTCCCTGGTCAGTGGAAAACCTGCTTCTCCCTCTCACACTCCCCCTCTCTCACTGTGTTCCCTCTCTCACTGTGTCTCTGTCTGTCAAATAAATAAATAAATAAAATCTTTAAAAAAACAATCATCATAAGAAATCTTAAGAGCTGCCCATGTTATTATTGTATTTGGAATATTCCACAATAAATCTGTGTCTTAATTTACTTAAAAATTTTCCACTCTTGACAAATATCTCTGTTTTTTTTTTATGTGGGATAGATATTGGAAAGTGGAATTGCTACATCATAAAACATACCAGTACAAACTGCCAAATTATATTCCTCATTATATCACTGTCCAGTTTTTCCTCAATCACATTTAACATTTTCATACCTATTTTTTTTTTCCTAAACCAGTGCAAAAATGGCTGTCTCATCATTATTCCTAGAAATTTGGTGGCTTAGAATTTTGGAGAAATCTTTCTTACAAGAACAACATACTTAAACACATTGGTTAGAGTATTACAACCAAATAAAATTAAAAAACCTAAGAATGCATGGCTGAACTGGAAAAAAATAAATCAGATAATTCTTCAGGGACCGGAAACAAAAAGAAAGTGTGAACCATGGGGTAGGTGAACTTGATTTGCCTCTGAGTATATTTATTAGTCATAGGGCCTCTCTAGCCAGGGTTTTAATGGGCCACATGTTCAGGGAAAAAACAAAAAGAATAAGACCCTCCATCAATCAGAAACTACTAAAGGGCTATATCTTCTATATGATATCCAGAAAAAAAAAATTGGCCTAGCAGAGGGAGATATTAGGGGGACTACCTGTTTTGGCCTGGACTCTGGCTGGAGCATGCAAAAAGGAAAATACTCACATTTAAAGATTATTTTTTCCCTAGATGTTGAAAGGATAATAAGGAAACACAACAAACAACACTACACACATAAATAACTTTTATAAAATGTACTAATTCTTCAAAAGCCACAAAATGCTAAAATTCATTCAAAATAAAATAATCTGAATAGTCTTCTAACTTTTAAAGAAATTGAATTCATAGTTAAAAACCTTCCAAGAAAAAAAAAATCTTCAGTAGCAAATGGTTTCACTGGTGCTTTCTTCCAAACGTTAAAGAAATAACACCAATTTTCTAATTTCTGCCAGAAAATAGAAGAGAGAATATATTCTAACTTATTTTGTATTGCTGGCCTTATTTTAATAACAAAAGTAGACAAAAATAGCACAGAAAAAGAAAACCATAGACCAATATCCTTCAGAAGCATAGACGCAAAAATTCCTCCACAAAATATTAGTAAATGGAGCCTAGTGCTATATTAGAAGAATAAAACACCCCAACCAAGTGGGGCTTCTTAGAGGAATGCAAGTCTGGTTCAATACTTAAAAAATAATAAAATCTACTATATTAAGAGTCTAAAGAGAAAAACCATATGGCCATAGCATTCAATGCAGAAAAAGCATTTAACAAATTTCAACACTCATTTATGATTAAAAACCCTCAGTATAGTAGGAACAGAAAAGAGGTAGGAGATGCAAGAATGAGTTCTGAGTAAGGAAACTGTTCAATATGAATGAATTTAAGTAATCACTGGTTAAAACAATGTCTAATTGTTAACAGTTGGAGATGGTACTAAAATAGGTAAGAGGATGTGTTTTTTAAAAAAGCATATCAAGTTTCTTGTTATTCAGGTGTCAACAAATTTGGACTTTGTGAAGTCAAATATCCATGTTAAAATTATTAAAGTAGCCACTGAAAGAAAGTAAGAAAGTATGTAATACCTATACTAATGCAGGAGAACACAGACATAAAGGAAGAAAATGAACCCAAAAAATCCCAAGATATGCAAAGCAAGTCATGATAATAGCAGCAACAAAACAACAACCACCATGAAAGTAACTTTTATAAAGAGGACAAATAAGAAATGCAAAGTAAGATTAAGAAATGTGTTTTTAATCAGTAGGCCAGGTTGCACTGGGGTTATAAACCTGCCAGCTATTTTGCTGAGAGTAGGCTGCAACAATAAATGTTTGTTCCTTGCTCACTCTGCATGTCCGTGCTGTGGGTCCAGTGTGGCCCTGCCACACCTTGCCAGCAATTCTAGTCCCAGGCTCACAGAGAAGCCTCTGTCCTGAACATTGGGGGTGTTGTGGCAGAGGAAAAGGAAATGTGGCAAATCTTCATAAACAACACACCTTACTTACTACATATTACACTAGCAAGCCACATGGGCACTGTTGAGATCAGGTGGGTGGATGCAAAGTTGAAATCTTCAAAGAAAGGCTACTTCAGAAATGGACAAAGTATTTGATGAATGTATGTGATCAAACAAACCCAAAGATATAAGAAAGTACATTTAATGTAAATACACTAAACTCTTCAGTTAAAAGACAAAGATTATCAGAAGTTTAAAAAAATCATTTCTATGCCTTCTATAAACGTTCCATTAGTAACACAAAGATGCAGAATGAGAGCAATAGACAAAAAAAAAATTAGGTGACAGATAATTGGTAACCAAAAAAAAAAAAAAGCTGCAATAGCCATATTAACAGGAGTCTAAACGTATTTTAAGGCAAGAACTATTATTAAAGTCACTCTGCATTGGCAAATGTTAAATTTTAAATAGTATGGTCTTAATTACCACACATTGAAAATATGTAATGTTAAAATTGATATAACCACAAAGAGAAATTTGTCAATTCACCACCATAGTGTTAATCAATAGGCAAATAAAATAAAACAAGAGAGCAGATTTGAACATCTTAATTAATAAGTCATGATCATTAGTGGGTATATATACATATATCCATATATATGGATACCCACTAATATATACATAATCTTACATATATATTTTATATTATATATTATACTAATATATACATAATTTTACATATATATATTTGAAAAATAGAAAATCTGGATTACTCTATAATTATTAAAAAAACTGAATCAATGACTAAGAAACTTGACCTCAAGAAAATACAGGTAAGACCTACTACCCTGCAATAAAAGAAAAGCATGAAAGAGATGATTAGTTTCTTCTTCTTCAAAAGAGGAAACAAATGTATTATTATTTTTGGTGATATCATTGTCTTCACAGAAACCCCTTCCAAACAACCAACAAATTCTTAAAATCAGCAAGGGGGTTAGACAAATTTTCTTGGTACATGATTAACACGCAGAAGTCAATTGCTTTTCTACACAGCAACAGAAGGTAAAAATCATATAGAAATAAATGTAATACAAAATGCACAAAACCTTTATGGAGAAAACTATACAACTTTGTTGAAATACAGTACAGAATAATTTGTTAAATGGAGAGTTATATTGGTTTCCCAGGGCTGCCATAATAAACACCACAAATGGGTGTCTTCAATTAATAGAAATCTTTTCTCTCACAGTTCTGGAGACTAGAAATCCAAAATCAACAGGGCCATGTTCCTTCTGAGACTCTGTGAAGAATGCTTCCTTTCCTCTTCTTCGTGTCTGGTAGTGACCAGCAATCCTTCAGTTCCTTGGCTTGCAGCTACCTAACTTCAATCTCTGCATCCTCAAGTAACTTTCTTTTCTTATATCTTCGCATCCTCTTCTCATATAGACACTAGTCTTACTGGTTTAAGAGCCCACCTTACTCCAGTATAATCCTGTTTTAACTAATTCCATCTGCAATGACCCTATTTTCAAATAAGGTCACATTCTGAGGTACTAGGGGTTAGACTTCAACACTATTTTTTGGAGGGACACAATTCAACCCATAATAAAAGTCACACCATGTTGATGGATGAGCATACCATGTTCATGTTTCTGGGCATCTGTCACATATGTATGAATTGTTGCCCAATTTTTGCAATGCAATTCCAATAAAAATTCTAACAAAGCTGATTTTAGAATATATATGAAGAGAAAGTGGCCAAGAATATAGTCAAGATAATTCTTATGCAGAAGAATTTCATAGAAGGATTTACTTTACCAGATTCCAAGACCTACATAGTGATATAAATTAAGACAAAGGGATGTTGGGGTAGAATTAAATGAATGGAATGGACCAAATAACCCAGAATCAGACCTACACAAATATGAAAAACCAATTCTTGACAGCTGGCTTTGCAAATCAATAAAAAAATTGAACTACTCAATAAAATGGCCCTGGGAAAATATATGCATATTGAAAAAAAATTAAAAATGGGCCCCATTTCATATTATATTAAAAGTCAATTCCATGTAAATCAGCGTTTTTTTTTTTTCTTGGGGCTAGAAGATTTCTTAAATGTGTTGTAAAGAGCACAAAACATGGAAAGATTAATAAATTTTACTATATAAAAGTTCTAGTATTAGCCAGGGGATACTTCAAAAAAAAAAATCAAGGAAATGAGATGATCACATAAAATTTTTAAAAAGGCAAACCAGGTGACATCTGGAGGACAGAGAAAGCATGAGTGGATTTTTTTCCATTCCATTTCCCTCTTCCCATCCACTAGACATCATTTTTCAAGTGTGTTTTATGACCAAGGGAAATAAGGAAGCTTTGAAAGTAACAATATATTATGCAAATAACATAATAATAATACTGGTATTATTATTAATAATAATGATACCATTGTGATCCTTCTTTTACAGAAAGTTCACTGGCTTGCCCAAGGTTGTCTAAGAACTGTCAATTGAACCTGGGCAGTTTGACTGTAGAGTCCATGCTCTTAGCCACTGCACCATGTTGGCCAGAATTAGGAGAAATAATAGAGTTAACTGTATGTATGCACTCCTTAGGAAACCATTCTCAAACTCAACTAAGACCCATGGACATAAACGGCTGCTTCTGGTATAACCAGAGAGATGAGTTATGGGTATGACCCAGGCCCATTGCTGGCCCAGCTAGCAGGGCTGACCCAGCACAGAGATGCTGCCCAGAATCATGGAGAGTCTGTTTAATACACTCAACGAGGACTGAGGTAGACTCAGACAGAAATTCTGTTCTTGAGTCTACTTACAGCCAAGACAATCAGATTTATCCTCTTTGCTTGATTGTAGCAAAGGTTGATCTGGCCTAGAATATTGTTCACCCACTTCATCCAGCCACCAAGGCCAATGCCGAGATCGTGTGGCTAATTTCCACGACAGCCATAGTGTGGACATGAACCAAGTCACACACCTGCACAGGTGTGTACCTGTCTACTCACAGCTTCCTTGTAGCTTTGGAAGACCTTGTTCTTTCAGAGGAGTTGTCTCTAGTCACTTCCCAGGCACAATTAAGGGTCTGCTTGTTTTTATAGCCACTGCTGCAGTCTGCACACCCACTGGGACCTGTGAGCTTCCACGAAGCAAGGAGGGTCTGTTGTGAGAAACTCTGGGCTAGGGCAGCGTGGGAAGGCAAGCACGTGTGGAAGTGGAAGCACTTCTTGTGGTGGCTGTTGTTCTAACGTTCTTTCTTAGTATGGTTCCTTTTCATTCCCTGTTAGTTTTTACTTCCCTCCGCCCGTTGTCAGCAGAGTTGAAGCCAGCGGTTCTCCCTATGAACTACCTCTGATTAGCTTTGGCTCAGCTGTGCTTCATCTGTTGTGATTCCAAATACACGTGATCACTGATGGGAGGCCGATGGCTTAGAAATGGATGGCCAGGAAGAAAAATGGTAAGATACAGCAATGTTGGTTCATTGCCTTTGTCTGGATCTGTGAGCACACAGGTGTCTTTGCTTTTCTCTGAATGTCAGATGATACATATCAGAGAAGTGTGATCATTGCTTCTACTTAGCTGGGACTTTCCACTTGGCTCTCTCATTCAGTCCATTAATCAGTCAGCTCAGTGGCTGACCACCGCAAGCCTCTGCACTGCCTTTCAAAGAAGTTACTCTACATAGGAAGAGAGAGACAGTGCAAGGTCATTGCCAGCTCCCCTGCAAGAGGAAACTCGAACTGGCTGGGTTGTTTTGTTTTTGATAGTAACTCATATTTGTAAGTATACTTTATAATTCGCCAAATATTTTTAACAATTATTTTATTTGTTTCTCTCAAACACTTTATGAAACTATTCAAAAAATTGTTAATAATGATTTTCCTTAAGGAGGCAGGGAAATTACACTTACTTAAATAATTATATAAATCATTTATTTTTTCCAATGCACATGCTGTATGTTTGTATTTAAAAAAGAAAAAAAATGAAGAAATATACGTAGGGAAAGAAAATGGGGGAAATGTAAGCAATTGGTAAATCTGGCTAATGACATTTGGAATTCTTTGTACTATTCTTGCAACTTTTCCATGAGCTTAAAATTAGTTAGAAAGTTACAACAATGGCCTAAAAAGATGAAAGGCATGTAATTCTTGGGTAATGTTTAAAATGGGTAATTCCAACAAATTCGCTTGGAATTTCCCCAGGAATCCCCCAAGCGCCTAGATTACAGGCTTTGCTGAAAAATCATAGATTTAAAATATAATAGAGTGAACCATAGGCTGTGGGAGAAATTGTTGTGCAGTTGAAGCACAACATGACTGTATTCAGTTCATAGCTTTTATTGAAATATAAAACAAACTAAGCAAATTCTTTGAATTTTCTTTGTATGCAGGTGTGCAGTTACAGAGTGACTGCTTGTTTTCTGATCATAGTATGTTCCATACGTTAGAAGGTGATAATTACCCTGTTAGATATCCATTCTATTTTTTACATACCATGAAATTCATCTGTTTTAAGTGTATAATCTAACTACTTTTACTAAATTTATAGAGTTGTTCAACCATCACCACAATCCAGTTTTAAAATGTTTCCATCACCCCAAAGGGATCCCTTGGGTCCATTTACAGTAAATCCCTGTTCCTACACCCAGACTCTGGTAAATACACTCTCTGTCTTTACAGATTTGCCTGTTCTGGACATTTTATATAAGTGGGATCGTACAATATATGGTCTTTCCCATCTGGCTTCTTTCACTTAGCAGAATGTTTTTGAGGTCCCATCACCCCTGTTTTTCTGCAATTTTTTTCTTGGCATAAGTTACGCAGAGAATAAGCAAATACCTTACATTTACTCTGAGGAATGAAGAAAGTGAGCCACTAACACATACTAACAGGTCTCTCACAGCTGAATCTGCATCAAGAACTCGGCCTGATAACTTTTTCTTGTTCAGAACTAATGCTCTCCCAGGAAAAACAAAGCAGTTTGTTGACTCTCTACAGTATCTTCCAGAATCTGGGAGGTTGTCATTATCTTAATTTGTCAGTGACATGGCAGAGACATTGAGAGAGAGATACAAGGGCAGGCACTCAGGTGCTACACGGAGGATGCAAAACCAACATGTTTCCTGGAAATTTTTTTCTTAGACTTAAAAAGAATTAGAAGCACTTTGTCAAGTGGGAGAGTTTGTGAGCACAAATACATCGCTGCTTTTATTCTCACAATCGATAGAATGGGGTAGTAACTGTGTCCGCAGTAAAAACTGTGCAGTATCTGGGATAGGAATCGGGTATCCAAAGACCTGTAAGTACTTTTCTTCCCAGAAAGCACAGTGACTGCAAAGAAACATTTGTTTTGTGATTGTGTCATTGGGCACCAAATGTGCGCTGTAAGGAAATGCTAAGATGCACTATGGTTTTAAGAGAATGTTGGTCTCAGGAAATATTGTATTTAATAGAAATGCATGATGCAAAAAAATTTTAAGTGTTATCATTTTATAGTAATTTAACACATCCCAGTTTATAAGAAAGTGGGAAAAAAAACCATATCAGATTAAAAAGCCCAACTGGGAAACTTCCATTATCAGTTTAAATAGCTTGAAAATGAATTTGTAATTGGCATACTCTTTTCCTTAAAAATGGCAAAAGAAAGCATCTCTCAGTTATATGTAGGTATACACACACACACACACACACACACACAAAGCGTATATGGTTCTTTTACGAGAACCTTGAAGTACCATCTCTTGTCCTTGTCTTATCTTACATTTGGGGAATTCTCTTTCCATTTCAGGCATCTGTGACTCAGCAATCAGTGTCTTGTCATCTATGAAAATTACAAGATTTTCCCATCAGCTCCTTTACAGAGTCTGTTTTGTTGTTTTTTATTTGCTTTATTTGCTTGTTTCTTTCTAACTGAGTTGCCCAGACTGTCCCGGCATCCCCTGATGATCAGCAGCCTGGCCTCTGATCCTGCTACCACGTGTTACCTATAATCATGCTGTTAGCCATGTTAGTTGTGTGATTTTTAAAATGATTTTTCAAATGTGATTTTAAAATGAGAGTCCTGTACAGACAATACTGTTGCCCAGATGCCTCAGAGTTTTAGAAATCTGAATAGAAGCTGTTTTGCCAAATCTTTATTTTTGTTTATTTGTTTTCCTGGGAAACCCTTTTAGAGAAAAGTCTTCAATTAAAGATTTCTACGGTATTTTCCTCCATGATCAAGGAATTGTGTGACTTTAGGGGCGGAAATATATAGTCAGCTTTTCACAAGATTAGACTTCTGGGCTGAAGATCAGAAGCTGTAATAAATCAATATCTGAAGTTGCAAGTCGCTGAGGATAACAAAGGCATTTATGTTCAGCCCAACTTCAAGCCCAGCCCTAGGACATAATCATCTTCATTGGCTTCCCAAGTGATAAAACCCACACAGATGGAGACAAGGAGCAGATGTGGCGCCAGTATGGTCTTCTGTCCCACCCCTGTGACTGGCGCTCCAAGAGGGTGAAAGACACCACATTGGCCTATTCTGTCATCACCATGAAAACCTGATTCCCTTCCCCAAAGAAACAGTCCAGCAAAATAACACAAACATAACCAAAGCTGGAGTTAATTGGTGCAGGGGAATGAGTGATCTATGGGATCTTGGGGGTAGGCAAAGTATCTCATTTCCTGAAAGCATCACAGAGAAGGAGAAATAATGATATAAAAGGTCCAAGATCGATTCTAGAAAATTTGAGAGTTTAGAAGTTCTAGCGTCAAATCCAGAATATTCCATGGCTTGGGCCTCCATTCTTTTCTGAGATTCACTATCCAACTTGGAATTAATCCTAAAGAAATGGGGCATATGTTCTGGCCCCAGCCTTGCAGTGGGCCTTAGAATCTTCCTTCCATTAGAGGTTTCTGTTATCTTTAAAGTGTCCCTGCCTTGTTCCTCTTCTCTTCATCTATGTGTTTTTCTCTCTCTGCCAGCCATTCCACATATTTGTAAATGATAGAGGGTTATGCAGATGTGATGTTTCACCATCATCATCAACATGAGCAGCATTACCATCATTGTCATTGACATTGTTACCTTTGGGTGACAAGAGGCAGCATATGAACAGCGATCACTGTAGGTAAAGCCAGGGAAGAGTGAACTTGTAAGCATCCTAAGTAAAGAGATGATATCTCTAAGAGCAGATGTTTTCACATGTGCTTCCACATGCACATTCTTCTCTCACCTGTTCTCTTGGGGAAATGCCCAGTCAAACTATCCATACAAATGCAGTCCTTGTAGCCCGTGTCCACTTCAAACAGGACCCAGCCTTCCCATTAGAATGGAGCCGTATGACTAGCTAAATAACATCAGCCATCTGGGACATTCAGTGATGAGATAATTTCCTCAGATTTCTCTGATGGTAACACTGGCATTCATTCTGAATTGGAGCACTGATGGCAGTGATTATGCATCAATGTGTGTGTTAGAGAAAGGAATTATGGCATTTTTGCTTTGGGAAATAGCATGGTTTTCCTCAGTGTGATAGAAAAACTCTGGCTCGAAAGGAATATAAGTTTTCTGCCTTCATTAAGTATAAAGGTGAAGAAATACAGACAAGATATTTTAGTGGCAGTTTGTTTAACCAATGATCTTCAACAATTTTCTAGTTCATGTGATGAACTAGAGAAATAGAGATAATAATAGAGATATTAGAGAAATAGAGATAATAATAATATATAGATAGATAATAAGATATAGAGAAATAGAGATAATAATAAATATCTATGCTAGAGAAAAATAATAATAGTGTTAGCTAACATTTATTGGATATTTACTATAATCCAAGTCTTGGGTTCATGTATCAACTTTAATGAATTGGCAGTGGCTGCCTGACATATGGTGCTGACATGGATTCTGAGACCTTGTTTGGGTTTAGTGAGAAAAAATGTTGCAATTGATTAGTGATGTCTGCTTTGGACGCAAGAGGGAAGAATGAGGGTATGTACAAATACAGTCATGTCCTATGATGTTGTGTTATCAATAAAGATGGAATGTAGAAAGTGACAAAGCACACTGAGAGAGGCACATTCTGTTCTGAAGTCCAGAGGAGAGATTCAGGAAAAATTATTAACATGGAGGTGAATTTGACCTTCATTTTGACAGGGAGTCAGACTTTGTTGTGTGAGGTTGATAGAAAAGAGAAGAGCATTTTAAGCAGAGGGAATAATTTCAACAAGATGCTCAGGAAAGAGGTATGGTACGCTAATGGACAGCTATTAGTGGGCCCATCTGGTACTCACCAGGGATGATGGGAATTTAGAGGTACGATAGTGTGGAAGAAAAGTAGAAAGAGCCTCAATATTGACTGAAAATGGTTAGAAATGTGTAACTATTTAAGTTATTTTGTGGTATGGCCAAATATGAGGATTATTTTGAAAAAAGCACATAGAATATATCCAAGAGAGGGGAATTAGAGCATACCAGTGCTAATGCAATTTCAGGAGTCTGGGTGGGACATATGAGGTCTGACTAGGGTGTATGAAACCACTGTGAATGACGGTCTGCAGGTAGAATGAACAGCCTTGATAATAACCAGGTGAGTACATGGGTGAGGATTGAGAGGCATGCCTGTCATACATTTCTGTGACATTTATTTAAAAGAAATAAGGAAGCAAGAGGTTTTATGATGATGATCTTTATTTTGTTCATTTTGATTTTGGGTTGTTGAAAGGATATCCACATAGAAATATTTAGTAGGCAGTTGGGAATTATATTTGGTGATTCTGTAAGGCCAGAGAGATGGTCTAGGAAAAGATCTGTCTAGGCATGATAGCTGATAACCTGAGAAGTCAGGGCTTGCCAAAGAAGAGAGCACAGAGACAGGAAGACAAAAATTGACCTTGGCATCTGCCTTATTTAGGGGACAGAAGGATGGAGCCACACTGGCAAAGGTGACAGAAAAGGAGAGGTCACTGAATAGGTTGGAGAACAGGAAGAAGAGAATGGCCAAACCCAGGACCATTGTAAACAGTCCTGCCTTGAATTTCTTTTGGATTTTGGGCTGCCAACTCATGTTTTCATCTATTACATTAATTAATACTCAAAAGTTTGTTTTAGAATATGTTTATATAAATTATGAAATACCCCTGGAATTGTCCTGAGTTTTGTGCTATTTTTGCATTATGAACAGGTAAAATTTAAATGGTCCTTGAGCCATTGTTCTCTCATGTATCCCAACCACTGAAAGGTGTAGAGGGTTAAGTATAAAAATGCAAAGATCTCTCTTGAATGTGCCCAGACTCTATTTCCCTTTCTGGCCTGAATTTCCTCCAGATACGGGTGCTCCTTTCTTGTCATGTAACTTCCATTGACCCATGGGTCACAGGATGGACTCCATCACTGGGCCTGTATCCTCTTTCTCTCGGAGCCCTATATAATGTCCATCTATAGATTGGTTTCTAAAGATCTTGATGTAAATAAAGCTGCCAAGGTATTGTGTTAACCCCATGTTCTACCTTCCTTATTTTTCCTTTCTCTTTTTTCAGAAAATGACTCCCCAGAATTTTCAGGGGGCTCATCTGCTAATATCACTTCTATTTTCTGGTATTTTTCCCCCCTTAATGTTTTCTTTGGCTGATTTGCTTCAGTTTCTGTGATTTACTATTTTTCTTTAATAAGTATGTGTAGTAGGGGAACATGCAGGAAGCCATGCTTAGATCTTCTTATGTTTTCTTCTGACCTGTAACTGTTCGGTAAGTGTGGGATGCATTGGTATCTATACCTTGCCATCTTTCAGCAGCATATACGGCATTCCTATTTTACCACAATATAAAACATACATTCTCAAGGGAGTAAAATCATCTCCAAAGGAGCAAAAATTAGTTCCTTGGAGGGGGTGAGAAAAATCTTACTCAAAAGCCATAAAGGACTTATATGAATGTAACACATAAACGAAGACAGAGTCTATCTGTGGTGTTATAATTTTACTGGAGAGTGATCAGGGATAAAAGGGTCTACTAAACCTTCTTAGACAGTGAAGATGAAAAACAAAGGTTCAGAAACATTGGTCTAAAACAAAAATTATGGTTTGTCTCAACAAAATCTCTTGCTTGAGTCAAACATTATAAGTAAATTATGAAACATGACAAAGTAGGGGGAAAGAGAGACATGTGTTTTCTGCCCTTTTTTTTCTGCCTTTTTAAAAAAAATAATTTAAAAATTATTTAATTTTAAATAATTAAATAAAATTATTTATTTATTTATTTATTTATTTATTTGACAGAGAGAGAGAGAGAGAGAGAAAGCATGCACAAGCAGGCAGAGCATCAGGTGGAGGGAGTGGGAGAAGCAGGCTCCCAGCTAAGCAGAGAGCCTGACATGGGGCTTGATCCCAGGACCCTGGGATCATGACCTATGGTGAAGGCAGATGCTTAACTGACTGAGCTACCTAGGTATCCCTGTTTTCTGCCCTTTTGGGTGCTTGAAATGACTTACTCTCTACTAGTCTTATCATTTTTTCTAGTAATATTTTCCCAGAGAGCTTAATTCCAGGATTTAGAAATGTGAGTAGCCCTAGTTTCTAATATCTTTATCATTTGTAAAAGCATACAGTTAAGCATTTTTACTTAATTGTATGTTTGTATGTGTGCGTTTACCTTCTTCCAACCAACCATTATAATTCTTGCTAATATAGGAATATAGCAAGTGCTATAGAGAACAGGTAAGAAACAATAAATATACAATGTTCAGGAATTTGGAAAATTCAGGAAGTTTGTGTCCATCAATTAATGACCACTTCTTTTTTGGTCATGTCTAAATTGCTAAATTATTTGCTGCTTCATCCTTTGATGGGCATCCTCTATCAAGCTGTATCTTTCCATTTGTTAGGCATGATATTTCATCTGATCCTTTTCTCCTATTCTTATGCCAATTTTGTAAAGAACTAGGCATTTTTGAAATAAATCTTATAAAATACACCATCATAATATCTCTTTGGTACAAAATACAGGTTTTTAAAAATAATTTTTCAAAAAATATTTCTTATTTATTTTTGCCAGTGAGGGAGAGGGAGAAAACACACGTAGGGAGGGACAGTGGGAGAAATAGACTCTCCGCTGAGTAAGGAGCCTGATGTGGGACTCAATCCTGGGACCACAGGATTATGGTCTGAGCCAAAAGCAGATGCCTAACTGACTGAACCACCCAGGTGTCCCAAAATTACAGTTATAAAGTATATAAGTCATGGGATCAAGAGTACAGTGGAGGGAATAGAGTCAATAATATTGTCATAACTTTGTATGGTGGTTGATGGCGACTACACTTATTGAATGAGCATTATGCAAACTATATAAATATCAAAACACTATGTTGATTATTATAATATTGGATATCAGTATAATACTGTATAATATAATATAATACCTGAAACTAATATAATATTATATATCAACTATACTTCAATTTAAAAAATATCTCTTTGGAGTTCCCAAGGCAAATGTTTACTATGTCACTTGCTACTCATCATGAAATTTTTATTTGTGTGTGTATGTTTAAGACTAACCTCTGGGATTAGTTGACTCCAACCTTGAGGAGAAGAGAGATAGGCAAGATGCAGTGATGAGACCTGATGAGAACCACAGTGTTTTATATTTGAAAAGGTCATGGAGACCATCTAAAAAACTGTACAAGCTGCATTATTTTAACAAAGTAGTACAGGTCCATCAAGGCCCAGGGAACTATGAAAAGTCCCCACACTGGGGATAAATTTGGGCTAATAGCCAAGTGCCCTGACACTCATTTCTGTACATTCTTCTTTATACCAAATAATGATTTTCTGGAGTGCAAAGTCTTTACAAAGTCTTTTTTGTTGTTGTTCTTTGTGATATCAGATACAGAACTACTTATAAGCAATAAGAATGTCTTAATGATATTTTAAATGAACTCAAGGCATTACGGAAGAATAGGAATTTTCTAGTATGCTCTAGAAAGGAGACCCTTAATAAAAATCTATGTGACTATGCCTAAAAATTTGTGTGACTATAGCTTTCTAAGATCACCTGAGCTCCTTAGGGTGAAATTCCTTGACTTCTGGCCTTGTAATCTTTATATACTTACTCCCCCTTTCTTTTCTCCAATTTTCACTGGCTTTTCTTTTAATTGTCTTAAGTTTCATTTAGGTTTGTGAAACTTTGGGAGTGGTGGAGTGAAACACAATGTAATAAGGAAATTTCAGCACCTCAATTTTGTGGGATGGCTGTGTTAATGGCAAAACTATTTTATTCTGAAAACAATACTTTTGTACATGATTAATATTTTTTAATGAAAGCATTTGCAAATAAACTCAAAATTCTTATCTCCAATGTGTGTATTCCTTTCCCTTTTACAGAAATCTTTGTACGGAGTAATTTTTAGGAGTATATACACCTACTTCCCCCTCCATGCACACATTTCAGAATGAGAAAGGTACTAGAGCCATGAGCTGAATGTTCAACAGCAATTTTTGTGTTTATGATGTGGGATGGAAAGAAATAGAAATTAAACCTCTCTTCTTTCCACAAGCCACATGCAGACTGGCTCCAAGTGAAGGGTTTTCACACAGGCCAGTTTCTGTACTATGAATTTACCCACTTTCCAACCAGTCCTGAGAGATATTTTAGTCTCAGCATCTGGTCGAGGCCATCTCTCATGCACAAGTGCACCACTGTGCCAGCTGTAAAGCTGTTTTATTTGATGAGGACCACAGCTGTCTGGCAGATAGGCTCTGTTTGGATTTCCCAAACATCCTAGAGGTGAAGGAAGGTTTGCTGACTGTGGTCAGGAAGGTCCCAATTATGAATGATTCCCTAACCAAGTGTTGAAACACTGTACTTTGTAATTAAAATGCAAAACACACAAACTGCCAAACCTAGAAAAATTTTTTTTCAGGAATTTTCCTTGAAAGTTTGGTTTCTCACTTCCTTCAAACATCTTCTCTCTAAATCTACTTTTATTTCCTTTGCTCTTCCATAAACAAACTGATCTCATCTGATTCCTTTTTTTTTTTTTCATCTGATTCCTTTGATTGGTTCTGTCTCTCAAGAGATATGGCTATGGCAGCACCTGGGTGGCTTGGTTTGTTGGGTGTCTGCCTTCAGCTTGGGTCATGGTCTCAAGGTCCTGGGATAGAGCCCTGCATTCTCTGCTGAGCAGAAATCTTGCTTCTCCTACTCCCCACCCCCTCATGCTCTTTCTTCTTATCTTTCTCTCAAATAAGTAAATTCTTTTTTAAAGAAATAAATATAGATATTATTAATATAATATTAATTAAAATTATATTATATAAAAAATAATATACAATTAATAATATATATAAATAAAATATATTTCAGGGACTTACTTTTTTCCTCAAATATTTCAAATCCTGTCCTCTTTCTACTTTGCTGCTGTTGTGCAAACTGTGCTACCAGGAAAATGAAAGAAAAGGTGACTAGAGAAAGCAATTTTTCCTTTTAATCTAGTAAAATTTTGCTCTGTGTATTGTAAGGCTCTGTTATTGGGTGTGTACAAGTTTAGAACATAATGCTTCTGTTACTGAGTCATACACTTTTAGAGCATAATCTTTCTTGTTTAAAGTGTATGTTGTCTGCTAGTTAATATAGCAACTTTCTTCTAGTTGGTAGTATTTGCCTGCTATATTTTTTTCTGTATATATTTTTTCAACCTTTCTATGTCTTTCTTTTTTCCTTCCACATCACTGAATTAGAGGGGATAAGGGCAGGAGACCAATGTGGGTCAAACAGTAGAGAAAGACAGAACTGAGACAAACAAAAGAAAGGACAAAATGCACTGCACTTAAAAAATTACCTATTGCATTATAATTATGCAAATAGATCTACACATCTGGATACATACACACACACACATATGATATTTAAAGAAGAAAAAGAAAGGAAAACTTTCCTTCATCAGATACCCCATAGACAAAGTCAAATAACTTATCAAACTAGGAGAAAATAGCTTTAACATGTGTAAAGGATTTATAAAGAATGCCTATAATTAGATGAGAAGATAATCAACTCATTAGAAAAAAAGGGCAAAAGATATGAATAGGCAATTCATAGAAGAAATGCAAAACACCAATAAATACATATTTAAATGTTCAACCTTACTAGTAACTAAGGAAATGCAAATGAAAATGAGCTTTTATTTTTCACCAGTTAGAGTAGAATATATTTCAAAATTAGATAAAATTATATATTGATAAGGGCATGGGGGAAGGTAACTCTCCCTATAAATTATATTGCTGGTCAGGATTTAATTTTTTACTGCTTTTTTGTAAGGCGCTTTGCCAAACCTTTTAAGTTTGCATGTATCTTTTGAGCCAAAAATCTCACTGATTGGTATCTACCCAAGAGAAAGATAGCCACATGTGTGTAAAGGAGGCATGTAAAAAACTGTTCCCTGGTGGTATTTTATGGAATTGTTAAAAAAAAAAAAACCAACCTTGTACTTCCACTAATGGGGTAATAATTTCAAATCTATTCTTTGGAGTATTATGCAGCAGTTTTTTAAACGCAAGAAATTAATACTTAACACTAACAGAACTACCTAAAGACCTTGGCTAATTAAAAGTGTCCACAAAAGTAAAGAATTATTCAATTTATATAAATGATATAGATTTGAAACAAAAATACTTACTCATATAGTTTCATATATAAATAGAAAAAGTTGAGTGGATACACACTAAAATCACAGAAAGCATCATGTGCAATAAAAGAACTGGGAATGAAGGTACTGTTTTTAGGGTAACTAGTTGTATCTATATTATTTCTATTTCTAAAACCAGAAATGAATTTATATTTTACTGTGTATTTAAAATAATTGTTCTTAAAAAGAGATGATTTTACATTTGACTAGTGGCTGAATTTTTAGTATGATTTGATTTCACTATTTATTATTATTATTTTTTAAGATTTTATTTATTTGACAGAGAGATCACAAGTAGGCAGAGAGGCAGGCAGAGAGAGAGAGAGGAAGAAGCAGGCTCCCTGCTGAGCAGAGAACCGGATGCGAGGCTTGATCCCAGGACCCTGAGATCATGACCTGAGCCAAAGGCAGAGGCTTAACCCACTGAGCCACCCAGGCGCCCCTGATTTCACTGTTTAGACTAATTGAATCATAGCTTTTTAAAATTATTTTTTTCTTTCTCTTTTTAAAAATTTCATTTTATTTTTTCAGTGTTCCAAGATTCATTATTTATGCGCCATACCCAGTGCTCCATGCCCTCCATAATACCCACCACCAGGCTTATCCATTCCCCCACCCCAACCCCCTCCAAAACCCTCAGTTTTTTTCTCAGAGCCCACAGTCTCTCATGGTTTGTCTCCCCCTCCAATTTCCCCAACTCTCTTCTCTTCTCCATCTCCCCATGTCCTCCACATTATTCCTTATCCTTCACAAGTAAGTGAAACCATATGATGATTGACTCTCTCTACTTGACTTACTTCACTCAGCATAATCTCCTCCAGTCCCGTCCATGTTGATACGAAAGTTGAGTGTTCATCCTTTCTGATGGAGGCATAATACTCCATTGTATATATGGACCATATCTTCTTTACCCATTTGTCCATTGAAGGGCATCTTGGTTCTTTCCACATTTTCACAACTATGGCCATTGCTGCTATGAACTTTGGGGTACAGATGGCCTTTCTGTTCACTACATCTGTATCTTTGGGGTAATTAATGTAAGGATGAAATTCTTCTCTAAACTTACAGGATGAGGCTAGCACATGCAAAAGTTTTTGGTTGACAGGTGTGCCAAGCAGCTTTAAAATTAACTTCAGCCTTAAGGAAGAAATTTTATGTCTGGAGTGAAATCAACAACTGAGAGCTGTGAGCAACTCTCTTTTCTTTGACACAGGGAATACTGATGCCCCTTTTAGTCGAAATCACGAGAGATTCTTAGTAGACACCACTGACCCGCAGAATGTGGATGGGATGATCTGGAACAGTTCCTACTGTCTCTTTCATTAGATGGATCTTACTCTTCCAGAACACAAGGCTCTTTTTCTTTTGAGTATGTCATGTATTTGGCTAGGTATTGCAAACCTGGTATACATAGAATAGGGTCTAATTCTGTAAAAAACATCACGATCTTTAGGATTATAAATTATTGTGAGGGCCAAGCCCTATAAACCATGTGATTAATTTTAATTTTCTTTAAAAATATGAGGGTTTTAAAAATTAAACTCTTTAACTCTGAGCTGCCATGGACTGTAGTCCAATCTGTCACTTTGGAAAAGAAGGAACTGAGAAGCAGAGGGGTTAAGTATCTCACCCAGGGTCACTCAGTGACCTTGGCAGTGAGTCTTAAATTCACCAGGTACACGGTGGCCCCAAATGAATCACCAGGGTAGCCTCTCTCAGGACTTTGGTTCTCCTCAGCTGCTGCTCATCAGAGAGACTGATCTAGAGCCACACGCTTACCTCATGATAATCCTGGAGAATGATCAATTCTGGGCTGTTCAGGTAGATTCCCCCAGCTATAACTGTGTATTTATGGAGAACTCCAGAAGTTATTTATTGTTTATTATTCTCCAGGCTATCTTGACCTCGTACTGCCTGAATTCTATTTTCAAGTAAGATTTTTTAAAAAAGATTTTATTTGGGGCACCTGGGTGGCTCAGTGGGTTAAGCCTCTGCCTTCGGCTCAGGTCATGATCCCAGAGTCCTGGGATCGAGCCCCGCATCGGGCTCTCTGCTCGGCGGGGAGCCTGCTTCCTCCTCTCTCTCCCTGCCTGCCTCTCTTGCCTACTTGTGATCTCTGTCTGTCAAATAAATAAATAAAATCTTAAAAAAAAAAAAAAAGATTTTATTTATTTATTTCACACAGATCACTAGTAGGCAGAGAGTCAGGCAGAGACAGAGGAGGAAGCAGGCTCCCCGCTGAGCAGAGAGCCTGATGCGGGGCTCGATCCCAGGACCCTGGGATCATGACCTGAGCTGAAGGCAGAGGCTTTAACCCACTGAGCCACCCAGGTGCCCCTCAAGTAAGATTTTTAAGCCATTATCCCTTTGAACAAAGAAGAGATTAAACTTTCAACGCATAGAGATTCGAAGGATGCCCATCTCTATAAAATGTGGAAATTTAGAATGAAGTCTATTGGATACTTATTAATAAGTATTTCTAGCAATCTTGAGTTAGGTGCCCTGTTCCACAATTCTAATAGCAAAGATGAAATGAGGGTAGAGTATTGATCTTTATGTTTATTGAATTTCCTGGGTTGACATGGGCTGGCAATGTTATTTTAGTTTGTCCAAAATGCACAAAACCTTTTTGTAACTGAAATAGGATCTCCCCCTCCCTTCCCCCATTTCCTTTGTTCCTTTCCTTCCTTAAGTATGCGTGCACACACACACACACACACACACACGTTATCTCCAAAAGAAAAAACAAAAATAGGACCTGGAAACTCAAAACACATTGTCATCTTTCTGCTGAAATTGTACCCAGCAATACAGAGTATTTCTACCTTCCCCCTCCCTTCCTCCCCTTTTGCGCAGTATAGTCCAGGGAGATTGATAAAGGCTGGAGGCCCAGGCTAGCAGGCCCATTTATGACGGTCAGACTCCATTACAGGCTGAGCTGAGGACACATCTGGAACCCATTTCCTGCCAGGAGGAACGGTGGATGGCGAGCGGTAGTCAGCATTCAGCTGTGCTTCTCCTGTCTGGCTGTCGGCTGCTTCTCCTGGCCAGAGCCTGAGAACGTGGCTGCTAGTGAAAGTGTTTATGTGTTTATGTGACCACAGGTATGTGCCCTCGGTGACAGATCTCCTGTCCCATGTCGTGTGTCCTGGCAGGCAAGTGGAATGTTGGGGAGAGCCAGAGGGAGTGCCCCTGAGGTTGCGATGTCACCCCCAGGAGAGGGAGTGCCGCTGGGTGTGGAACGTGGGGTTTGGGAGAATGATCAGTGGCTTTGCTTCTGGTTTTGGGGCTGGATGTGGCATTTGGGAATGACACTTTCTCTGCTGTTAAATTTAGTTATGATTTTGTCCAATATTGGGGAGTGGGAAGATGGCCTGTCTCACAAGAGACAAGTCACTCTCTGCATGGGGAAAGGATTTTCTGAGTGTAATATCCACTCCTTGGCAGTGCCATGACCGTGGTCAGGTAAAGGGGGTCTCCTCTCTACCTGTCAGAGAACTCAGAGCCCTGAGATCAGTGAGCCTGAGGAGGAAGCTTCCACAGATTAGGACAGCATCTGTGACATCTGTGAGGAGCCCAGGCACAGTAGGAATGTTTGATCCCCTTCTGAATGTTCCAGGAAAGCAAGAGGCTGTGGAAAGACGTTTGAAGGGCACTGAATGCTATGCTAGGCAACCTGAAGAATACCAAAGTGATGCATTCACAGTGTTTGTTGTTATTTGGTTGTGTTCGTTGATTTTTTTTAAAGATTTTATTTATTTATTTGATTGAGATACCAAGTGGGCAGAGAGGCAGGCAGAGAAAGAGGGGGGAAGCAAGCTCCCCGCTGAGCAGAGAGCCCGATGCGGGGCTCGATCCCAGGACCCTGAGATCATGACCCGAGCCCAAGGCAGAGGCTTTAAACCACTGAACCACGCAGGCGCCCCGCGTTTGTTGCTTTTTATTTTGAGACCCTTCAAACTCAGTGGGGAGATAAGGTTAAAAACAAAAAGTCTCTTTCATGGCTTTCCTCAGTTGTGCATGTCCTCTGGGGGTGTGCCATCGGTTTGCTATGGGGTTTCCCCTTCTTATTCCCTAAGTTTTCCATTTCTTATGTTCCAGGATTCCTGGTTGTACAGACATCCCTTGGTCATAGAACCCATGCGATCTCTGGACCTTTCCCTCTTGTTCCTAGGTGCCTGGAGACGCAACATCCCACGGTGAATCCACCACCATCCTCTTCGTATCTACACTTTTCAATCACCTACCTGGTAGCCCAAGTTAAAAATCTGAGACATTTTTGACAGTCCCTTCTTTCTCAATCTAAAATATGGCACACAAGTACCACCCTTTTGACTTGTGTTTTTGAAATATCCCCTGAATGCATGGTCTCGCCTCCATTTCCAAAGCTTTCCTTTAGGTAACCTGCATTTCCCCCTGGACTTTCAAAGTTGCCTGGAATACACAGCACTGTGAGAACAAATGCTCCTTTTTCATTAGAAATATTTTGTAACATCCCCTTTAGCACCCCGAAATGAAATTCGTAAATAATGTAATTTACCTAAAAACGTATTTTAAAAATTCATATAAAGCTCAAACCTTGATGTGAAGGGAAAATACAATTAGAGAAATTTGTGCTAGCTTCATACACACTTCAGTACATGAAGGCTTGGCAGAATTAAGGTAGAATGAAGTGGTCAGTGACTGTACCCATGTGAAGAATCATCAGGAATGTGACAGCTGTCAGTGCAGCGCACTCAATGCGCGTTCTAGAAACGGTTCAGATATTGAGAATGATGCTGCTGTTAGGCACATAATTTTCTAGTAAGGTGAAGACTCGTGGCAAATTTTTCACACCATAGATGTCAAGTTTGCGTTCCTGGAAAATTCAGTGTATATTAAAATGGTGCCATAAAGTGCTCTTGTTCTTATATGTAAATGTTTAAAAGGACATTTGAAAATGATGCAGGACACAGGACAGTTCTTAATGATCCCAGCATTATAGGACCGTCGACATCCCAGTCTGCTTCCACTCACTGCTAAAAGTGCCCCACATCCTTGCAACAGCCAAGAAACTCCTCCACAAATTTCCAGAGCATACCCTGACATTGATAGGCGTCTACTTCTACTGGGAGTCACTACAGAATCTTAATTTACTTATGTTAATTTTTACTTGCCCAGGCAATCTACCTTTCCTTGTAAAAAATGAAGATATGACAGGTGAATCTAAATTTCCTTTGACTTCCACTCCCACCCTGGTCTCCCTCGCTGTCATCCGCAGAGGTAACCATGGTCAATTGCTTAGTATTATTATTCTAGAACAATTATTATCTCTTGACCTGCAATTTGTGTTGCCCTAGAATATAAAGGGTGCCTGTTATGAGTTGACTGTCTCCTGAAATTCACATGTTGAGCTCTTAGCCTTTATTTAGGAATAGGATCGTTTCAGAGAAATAGTTAGGTTAAAATGAGGTCATGCTGGAGTAAGGTGGACCTCTAATTCAATATGGCTGGTATTCTTAAAAAAAGGGGACATTTGGACACAGACACAGCACACAAGGGGTACGCCATATGAAATGAAGGCAGAGATGGGGTGCTGCTTTACAAACCAAAGATTGCCAGCTGACCAGCAGAACCGAGGAGGAGAGAGGCCTGGAGCAGATTCTTCTAGTTGCTTCTGGTGGAAACCAGCCCTGCTGACACTCCTATCATAGACTTCAGTCTCCAGCACTGCGAGATACTACAATTCTGTTGCTTCTTCATGGCAGCTTTAGTGAATTCATAGCATACCATTCGGTGTCTCCGAGCATTAGGTAACAGACAAGAAACCATCAGAATTAAATCAGGATGAAGAGGAGTGAGGCCTGGGGCTCCTACAGGTTGGATGATCCCCGTCTCTGTGCTGGAACCCCACACTAAGCACACTGCAAGAGGAAGATGCTTGTGTGTAAACCGTGCCTTGCCTGGGAGTCCCAGCTCGCAGCAAAAGACTCATCTATTAAATCAGATTGGCAATCAAGTTTCTATCAAAAAAGAAAAGTTGCAATCAGTCTCAAGCCTTTTTTCAAGCAGTAGGTTTGTTTGAGAAATGAAAGTAATGAGTAACTCAACCTGTAGCCGGGAGCGTGCAGACTTTTAACTGGCTATGGTTTATAGCCCGTGTGACTGGGAGAAATGCGATCTCTGTCTCATTCTAGACCCTTCTCTACACCTTGCTAAGTGTGCATGATGAAATGGGCTCTATAATACAGTTTGAAATTTAGAGCATGACATACTACTGATGGAAATGAAACGAGCAGTTCAAAATTACCGGCCCTGAAAGAAAAAGCAGACCTTATAATATCCAGTTTCAAAAAGCAATGCATTTAAAAATAATTTGCAAACTGGAAAGGCAATTAAAAGTGTCCTTTTACTCTACTATGCCATGTGTCACAAACTTTAAGGTTTGAGAGTTGCTAACTGCATCTAAGATTTAGCCAGACATTTGACTTCAGTGAAAAGTAGGAAAAAGCACTGGTAAAATGATCGTACTCCGTGTAATGCTTTGAATATTTTCAATGATCACAGATTCTTTGGAAGTGGGCCTTGTGGAATATGCCTCTTTTGCAGTTTTTCACCCTGAAATATTTACAGGAATGCTTCTGTATACTTTAAAAATTTTATTTTCTAAATGGAAATTTCTGCATATCAAAAATATTGTTAATTTTCTAAAATTGTGTAAACTAATCGACACCTGCCTGTATTATTTCGTTCTTCATTCAAAACAAAGTATGTTAGTGCACAGACGATAGAGATTTACATATTATTATAGAATTACAGAATTCTATAATTATACAGAATTATAGAATTCTGTATTATAGAATTATAAATTATCCACACAGGTGCCCAATATAATAGAGATGCAAACTTATTAATAGTTCTATCAATATGTGTGAAATTGGCAGTTTTTAAATTAAGATAAGAACACTCCTTTTTTGTATATGAGTTTGTTTCTTGCTTTTCTGATGTCTTTTAACAATGCAGAGATTACCAAAGTGCTCACTATTTCTCTTATCCCTATTTGTCACACCTATTTGTCATTAATGAAATTAGAATAAGTAAGCAATTTTGTCAGTTCAGCAAGGTAATTACGAAGTGCTGTAAAGAAAGGAGCATTAAATATTTCATCCAGTTTAGCTGTCTGGAAGGAATGATCACTTCTGTCTTGCGACACCATTGAAGGTCTTTGAGAGGGTAACAGGGACAGACAGGCAAACCCCACTCTCACTGTAGCAGCTTTTTTATTCAAAGCTCTTTGTATATTTATTGACCTTCATAACCACAATTAACTCTTCACCAAGGCAGCAAGTAGCTTGTAATTATTCGGTGTCATCTGGTCTGTTACAACAGCTGCTTGCACATGGGTATCTGGAGTGTTAGGTCAGGTGACAGCAGATTCAGGGAGATCATCATGGTCTGGGGGGCTAACAGAGGCATCTCTCTCTCTCTCTTTTTTCCCCCCCTAAAGATTTATTTATTTATTTGACAGAGAGAGCGAGAGCGAGAGAGAGAGCATAAGCAGGGGGAGTAGGAGAAGGAGAAACAGGCTTCCCACCAAGCAGGGAGTCCGACGCGGGGCTCGATGCCAGGACCCTGGGATCATGACCTGAGCTGAAGGCAGATGCTTAACGACTGAGCCACCCAGGCACCCCAAACAGAGGTACCTCTTAACCACTGGCCTGAGATGTGTGATACTGAGTGTTTCACTCCACCACTCTTGGCTAGTAAAATAAAGACTCAAATCTCTTGGCCATAGGCTGAGAGGACAACATGAAACACTGTCAGTTTCCTAAAATAGTGTCAGTTATTTAATAAGTACTTAAATACTGTGCTTCCCATTAACAGTATTAATTGGGAAACTGCTAATGGTATTTCTGAACCACAAAAAAGAGCGTTGGATTTGAAGTCTTCCAAAGTCCCTCCCCACCCCGCTTTTTTTCCCCCCAAAGACTGAGAGTATAGAATAAAGGTAATAAGACTAAAGCGCACCCAAACGTGCACTATGTGACAGGAAATGCTAGGGACATTTGTACAACGTCTTCAGTCCTGCTGACAACACCCACTAGAACATCACGTCAGCCATGGCTCCATCAGGAAATAAAAGTTTACCTGGATGGTCCAAGTAAAGAGACTTGATGAAGGCACTTTTTGTAGAGAAGAAAGACCAGGCAAAAGCAAGAGTAACCCAGACACCTAAAGATGTGTAACAGGAAGAAGCCATTACTATGTCCCTCAGGACTGCTGGAGCACCGAAAGGAACAGTGCCTTTGGAGCCCCCTGAGAGCTGGAAGCCGGGAGGACATGGCCACTCTAGCTGGGACTGTAGTCATGGAGAGATGTAGATATTGCCAGAGATGTGGCACCAAAGAGGGAGGAAACAGAGAATAAGTACTCTACCGGCCCTCGCCTCCCACTCACCAGGCTACTGACAGCGCCCCATTGGCTGAACCCAAGCAGAAACCAGTCAGAAGCAAGCCCTGGGCAGGGGAGCCCAGGTTTTGAGCCACAAGAGAGAAAGGCTGAGCGTAGCTCACCGGAAGGGGTGGAAAATGAAGAACAAGGGCACATACTCTCTGTTCTGACGTGTATACGGAGAATAGTCCCTTTTCGAGAAAACTTCTTAGGTCATACACTAAGCACAGAACGAGATGACCGCAGTTCAATTGTAGAACACTATCTTTGACCCATCTCACAAGAAAAGGCTTGAAAATAACCCAGAATTGAAAAAGCACTGAAAAGGTTAAAACTTGTTAAATATCATTGATAACACTTTTGTTATTCTTTTTTAAAAACCTGTCTTGTTTCAAAATATGTTTAAGATAGATGTATCATTGTCACATCCATTCAGTTTTCTCTTAAGAAGCTTTATCTCTCCTGCTATTTTTCTCTCTATCACCATACTAACTCAAGAACATTTTTCCTATAGGAAGGCAGGAAATGGAGAAAATTCAAAGAGAGAAATAATACAAGATTTTTTTTTTAGTTACTCTGATCATCTACACACTCATTTCAAATGCTGATCTGAGTATATCATAAGCTGTCAGGTGCATACTTTTTAGTATATTTATTATGACTCTAAAAAATGAAAGAGGCTATTTACCTATCCATAGTTCAGGGGTGAGGGGAGTGGCTTTTGCCATTTCTAATCAATAGTATGTCTGTGTTATGTGGTTGGTCTTTCATTTGGCAACATATAGCTAATCCTAAATTTCTTAGGATGATATAGTAATTTGATACCAAATTATTCAGGGGTGGTGAAGCACTAAGATTTGCATGGTCTGGGAGTGGGGGAAATGAATACAGTTTGGAGGCTACTTTGATGGTGTACAAAGAAAGATCCAAGGGAAGGGTTGACTGTTAGTGTTCTCTTCGTTTTGGAGTGAGGTAATTGGTGAAGTTCAAAGCCCAAGCCCTTTTTAGAAAGTCCTCCAAGCACCCCTTTGCAGGATCATCTTTTGGGATGACTTCTTTGCACACATTGACTGTATTGTTAGGGTATCTGAGCTCTCGCCAAATCAGACAGATGCCAAGGCTCCTATCTGCTGGGCTGTGAATGTTTGTGCCTTTTTTTTTTTTTTTTTTTTTAGCACGTGACAAGGTTTTCCAGTTATGTCCTCATGCTCTAATAATCAGGGCTGGTCCCCTAAGTAGAGAAATCTCTTTGCTAAAATGCTGCATTCACATCAATATGAGTATACTTGTGCTATCAAATCAAAGCTACTGAAATCTTCTCTTTAGAGATATGTTAGCTCTCTCCAAGAGTTAGATCCCAAGTAGAAATAGTTTGGGAGAGATCACTAGGTTTTAAGGCAGAGGACTGAATGATGGGGGACATAATGAACCCTAAGACTTTATTTCATTTTGCGATGTGTGGATATCACAGGTGGCATGTGCTTCCTAACATTTCCTTTCTCCCTTTTAACTATTTTGATGCATTTTTATAGAATTTTCATAGTCTCAGTGAGATATAGTAGGGTAAGCCCAAAGTTTAAGGCCAGACAACACTAATTTCAAGTTCTTGATGGTGACCACCAAGAGGCAAGTCATATAGCCTCCAGGGATCTTACTTTCTTTGTTTCTAAAATAGAACTGTGATGCACCATGGGCTCCACCAGACTCAGGCACTGGGACTCGAGAAGTCGGTTCTAGAAAGTACTGAAGTTTCTTTGGTTCGGTGAAAAGGGCCCATTGATTCACAGCAAAAGAGCGTGAGATGATCAGAACCAAGTCATCAGTCTCCGACAAATTTTTCCCAGTTCCAAAACCTTTTTCAGATTTTGATATTTAGGGCATAAAGTCCCAAAGCCTCAGTGTAATGTCTAAACACTTTGTTTTCCAGCCGCACCTGGTCTTCCATTGTAGCCGGACAGGCAGCCGCTCCTTCAGCCACATGCTCACTCCACTGCTTCTCCATCCCCCGTCATAATAGCCCATGCTTTCCCTGTTGTCAAGAACAGCCTCTCATTTCTCCTCTGCCCATCTAATTTCTGCCCACTGCTTTTGCAACCTTGCATTAGCTCACCTGCCCCGCTGCCTGTTTCTTGAGGATCATGTTTCACGTAGGGAAGAGAGAAGAATCAATGCACCCTCCAGTAGATGTTATTCCCTTATTTTACTTATGAGAAAGCCAAGGTTTGGTGAGGCTAAGTAACTTGGCCAAGGTTACACGCTATTAAGTGTCCCACTTAAACCCAGGTCTGTGCAGTACTTCTTGCTGGTTGCCTTATAGGAGATGCGCTGCTCTTTCCTAATCCTGATTAAGTAAGCAGCTATTTATTTACTGATACAGCTTGAAAGGCCTTCAAACATTTTCTGACATCCACCGGTTAATCAGAGGCCATGAGTTTCTTTTTAAATATTTGACAATAAAAAGACGCCTGCACATGATATTCAGGCAGTTTTCACTTTTTCTAATCAGGTAAAGGGTTTAAGATTCTTTTTCTTAAACTTCATAATGGAGGAATAGTTAGTTTTGTTCATATTTCAACCTAATGGGTTGTTAGGGTATACTTAGAACGATCTGGCAGTCACAGTTCAGAGAAATAAATTCCACATAATTTTATTACTAATGTAATTTTTTTTAGAATTTAATTGGCTATGCCTGATTTTTAAAATATGTCTAGAGTGAAGTTGGCCCCATGGAAGCAGGTGGGCTGCCCCTGGCTCCTGCTAAGCTTTGGGAGGAAAGGCATTTTAGACCTTCTTCTGGAGAAACTAATCTCACACCAGGCTGTACCTGCACCAGACGAGAAGTTACCAAAACCTGACACTCTGTCATACACTCCCAGAGATCTGAAACCATGGTGGTTAAGGTTTTTTTTTCCCCCTTCTTCTTCTTCTTTTAAGCTGCCTGAGGTGATGATGACTCATTGCAAGGTTAATGCATTTCACCTTTCACCAAAGCTGCAGCCAAAATATTTTTCCACGTTTATGACTCACCCTTTTCCCAGGCCTGTTAAATTAATAGGAGTTTAAAGAAAATATACCAGGAACACTGAGGCAGTCCCCCTCATCCACTTGATGAGCACGGGTGTGTCCCAGCAGTAACCTGGAGTCGCCTGTGTTTGCCAGGTTCTGGTTGAACTTGGACTTCAGGACTCCATGAGGTTCCAGTGGGAAATGCATGATGGTTTTCAGAAGTTGCCTTTCCAGTTTCGGAGTCATAGTATTTCTCTGGTTGCTATGAAACAAGGGTCTTCTCGATGAGAAAGGGGAGCTGTTATGAGTCAACCAGAGAAATGTGTTTACTTGTGGTGCATTGCTAGGTCTGAGTCTTTAGAGAGCTTTTCAGTGTGTGCTCTCATCTAACTTGACCATGCCTCCCTATACTTGTCTTCTGCCATTTTCCTACATTATTCTTTGCTTCAGCAAGACCATTCTTTTCATGAAGCTAAAGCCTTGCCACCGCATCTTCCCTTAGGATTTTCTTTCTACACCTGTAATCAGAATGTCCTCCCTTCCTTTCATTCATTCCTTAACATTAACCGTCCTTTAATCCTTTCTTAACCTTCTTTCCTGGCTCAGGTTAAATCCTATTTTTTGGTGACATCTTCCTTGACAGAAATTGCTTCCTCGCCTTAACTTCTAGAAAAGTCTTCTGTCACCACTTTTGAGAAACTCTCTTTGCCAGTGATTCTGTAGCTTTACGTCAATGTATCAATGTGTAGGTTTCTTTATTTACTTAACTTGGTTTCACGCCTTTCATCAGTTCTAGAAGATTCTCAGGCTTCATTTCTTTGAAAATATTTTCACCTCTTTTTCTTTGTTTCTCAATTGCCTCTTTTTCTGGAACTTTGACTAGATATTGGTTAGACCTTCTCATACTTCTGCCCAACTTTCTTTGTCTCAATCATATTTTCCTTCTCTTTCCTTTCTGTGCTTTGTGTAATTTTTTTGCATCTACATTCCAATTTTGACACTGTCTAATCCAAACTTTCCACAGAGTTTTTTAAAACAATTTTATTATGCTGCAATGTATATATATAATTTACATACTTAACTTCAACCATTTTAAAGACTTTATAGGTCAATGACTTTTAGCAAATTTACCTAATTGTGCAACCATCACCATAATCCAGTTGTAGAACATTTCTGTCTCTCCATGAAATGGCTCATGACCATTTACAGTTAATCCCTATTTCCATAGCCCTAGGAAATCATTAATCTAAATGCCTCTACAGATTGCCTCTTGCGGATAAATGGAATCATATAGTATGCGGCCTTTATGTTTGATTTCTTTTACTTAGTAGAATGCTTTTGAGCTCCATTTATGTTGTAGCACATATTAGTGGTTTGTTCTTTTTCCTTACTGAATAGTATTCCACTGCACGAAAGTTACCACAACTTGTTTATCCATTCATTTGTTGTCCACTGACCTTTCAGTGTCAAAGACTCTACGTTTCTTTCAATAAGTTCCATCTGATTTGATTTCAAGTTGGATTGCACAATTGTATTCAATCTGCTTGTTTTCTTATATTCATTCCATCATTTCACTTTGGTTATTTTAAACATATTTTTAGTTGGTTTCTAATAATTCCCCAAATCTGAAAATCTAAGGAATCTGAATCTGATGTTTTTTGATGGTGTGATTCTTGTCTATTCTGCCTGTTTCTTCTTATGTTTGGATTAAGTTCTTATTTTGTGGGAATCTTGTGCGTTCTAAATTGTGGGTCTCCTGGCCAGTACCTAGGATGACCCCTTTTCAGGTTCATTTTCTGGTTCAGAGTTTCTTGGACTTGGTGGTGGTGGTATAAAAATTCTCATAAAAGACTTTTTCTCCTGAACGAGAGTGGAAGAGGAGATGTTTCCTTTTTTCTGGTTTGCTCACTTTTTTCCCTCCCCCTTTTCCCTGAGAGTATGGTTCTTAGAGTCCCAGCTACATGCCAGTGTCTCAGTTCTGAGTGTTTGACTCAAGCAGTTCCAAATCCTTGACTCCTGGTCTTGAAGGACATTAAAACCAAGACCTTACTTTGTCCTAGGAATATCCAAGGTATTAAATCCCACTTACCACATGTATTTTCACTTACTTTTCATTTTTGGTCCTTTATTTTTCTTAGGCATATAACCACATACACATTTTTCAAAGTTTTTTTTTTCTATTCTATATAGAATTTCTGGGTGTTTTATAGCATCAAGTTTTTTGGTATTCAGTGTAGTTGGGAACACAGATGTATGTAAGTAGTCAGTAGTTATCTTGCTATACCCATATCGGTGTCTTCACATCTGAGTATGTATATGTATTTTTGTACACATATTTGTGTACGTACATATATGTATTTGAATATGTATATATGAACTGTCAGTTGCTATGGTAAAAACATGAGCTCACTTATCACTAGACCCGACATTAGTGCCTAAATAGAAGGAATGTAGTGGTTTATAGAGATAAACTGTATTTTAAGTTTAAGCAATAGCTTTTAATGGTCACACTGAATACTTCTGTGGATCCATGGTTTTTTTGAGCTTTTTGAGTTGTGGTGTACTCTACAACACAGTAAATTTCAAGGAAGTAAGACCATAGTAATTTTTGGGTTTTGTGGAATGTTTTCCATCTTTCTTTTAATAGCTATTGTGATACAATGGTGTGCATTAAAATTCACAAACACTTTTTTATCCCAAGGGTTGTGTGCCCAGAAGAAATTTTCTTTTCCAAAGGTGTTAATGCTATGGAACATTGGGTCATGTCTACAGCAGGGAATAGAGAAGTTATTTTCTGACAATCCCTTTCATTTTGAAGTTCCTATTTGAGGAAGAACATAAAAATATCTGACCTTGACAGGAACAAAGGAATCCATTTATTTCTCCAGATTGTCACCTCCAAATAAAAACAGTCTTGCATGTTAAAGGGAGACTGAAAAATATTTCCTACAGCTTAATTTGAAAACCTCAGGTACCTGTCTTTGAAGAGGTCTATCTTATTCTTATGAATTTCTTAAGAACATTCTCTCCAGCTATTCATGTATTAATTTCCTAGGGTTGCTGTAATTAAGAATCACAAACGTGTGTGTGTGTGTGTGTGTGTGTGTGTGTGTGTAAGGCAACAGGAGTTTATTTTCTCACAGTTCTGGGGACTAGAAGTCTGAAAGAAAGTCATGGGAAGGGTTAGTTTTTCCTGGAAGCTTGAGGGAGAATCAGTTCCATGCCTCTCCTCTAGCTTCTGCTGTTTGCCAGCAATCCTTGGCATCCCGTGGCGAGTAGATACAGTACTCCCTTCTCACTCCCATCTCTGCCATCTTCTTCACAAGCCATTCCCCTCTGTATGTCTGTGTCTCCACATGACCTTCTGATAAGGACACCAGTCACTGGATTAGGGGTCATCCTGACCCAGCATAACCTCATTTTCAACTAATCACAACTGCAAAGATCCTATTTCCAAATAATGTCACATCCTACAGGCCCAAGTAGATAACGATTTCTAGAGGGACCCTATTCAATCCAGTCTAGTCCGGTACTGTGGGCTGGCCAGGATAAGTACAAGGTCCAGGAAGAGGAGGTCTCCATCCCAGGGACCTTGCCAACCCCCTATAGAGTGGTCCCCATGGAGATGTAAGGTACAAGTAGCAGCTTCAAAGACCCAGGGATCCCTAATGTAGAGCCCAAATATAGAAGCCCTCAGAGAGGAACATCTTTCTTATTGTGAAATCCTTTGGCAATCCATAGTAGCCAGGCTTTGCTGGATCCATCCATCTGGCTGTCCTGTAAAGATGCATTTCCAAAAGGTGAAAAAGAACTCAGCTTAACTATGAAAGAAATAGGGTTGGGGCTACCAGGAACCATTAATAAATGGGGAGATTTAGTTTCCAAAACTTGTGGCCACCTTCCATAAATCTTGAGGGTTCCTAACATTCTGGGCAATTCTGAAAACAAATGGAGCAAAACTGTCTCTAGCCATGACCCTCCACCTTTTCCAAGTTCCCCTGATCTGCACAGCTAAGAGCCCGGAGTATATTTAGCTTCCTTTAACACACACTCTCCTCAAAACTAAACAGCTTCATCACAGACGAAGAGTAAACATATTCAGAATTTTTTTTTTAAGCCCGGGAGGACTTGAACAGTACTAATTTTTTGGTTAGACTGATGAGAACAATAATGTGGCTTTTCACCAAGAAGCATCAAATGCCAGATCTCAGTCTCCCATTTCCCATTTCTGTCCAGAAAGCAAAAAAGAAGATTTTTTTCTCTTGCATCGTTCTAGCTACACACCTGCCATTCTATAAGCCAATATTAGCTCCAACCATACAAACCTATGATTCCAATGAAACTTCTTCATGAGTCGCCAAAACTCAGGTATGAAGAGAAATTGTGGTAGAAAACAGGATGTTTCTTAGAATTCATAACACTTCCTTACTTTGCTGACTATGTTTTAGAGAGTAATGCCTGACTGCCCAGGGGGAGTTTAGAAGAATTGTTGGCTACATACAAAGACGAAAAAATGTGAATTAATTTTAATTCCATAATAGGTCTCTGTGGTTGCTGTCTATCTCAAAGGAAGGATTATGAGAAGGAAAAGGTTTCATTCTATTCACCAAACATCATAGTTAATACTATTCTGACATGAAATCTTTGTTTACTTCATGTAGAAGGTGTAATGGATTTGTCAAACTAGTTCTTTCTTTTAGAGGTCCTGATAAGTCAACTTGAGTTGGCTCAGAATCCTTACCCACAGTGATCTTAAGTCTGCAGAAATAATGACTTGGCTTTCTACTCAAGCTTTACCTTTATCTGTGGCTTTAAAAAGTATTGTCAAGGCCATCAGTACTGATATTATACCAGCGAGGCAGGAAAGCCCAGGGGGAAAAGAGCATGTGTTGATGGAAGGTGCCTATTTTATATTTGGGATATGAGTGATCTGAAGCTATCTTTTTGAGCAGATGGGCTGGTTTGCTGTTTCCTTCTTAAGCTCTAAAACTTTTTATAGTCAAAGCCTGGGGTAAGAGGTGGGGTTACCATCACATTACCTGAACTCATGATGGGCAGGGATGAGGTTAACTGCTAATCCCTTCTTATTCTGAGTAACCACTGCGAATTCTTTTTTTTTTTTTTTTAAGATTTTATTTATTTGACAGAGAGACATCACAAGTAGGCAGAAAAGCAGGCAGAGAGAGAGGGGGAAGCAAACTCCCCGCTGAGCAGAGAGCTCAATTCCGGGCTCAATCCCAGGACCCTGAGATCATGACCTGAACCAAACAAAGGCAGAGGCTTAACCCACTGAGCCACCCAGGCACCCCACCACTTTGAATTCTTAATCACTTCCTCAGATTGAGGTCTGAGCAATTTTTGGTGGCAATATGTTTTGCTAGTTTTCTCAGATATAAAAAAAGTTTTATGTGTTTATAGTTGTTAAAATAATATATTCAAACTGTTAAAAATATTCCAACAATTACAGCAAAATAGTTAAAACATCCACCCCCCCCCAAAAAAAGTTTTAAGAAGTTAAAACATCCTAATTTGGGTCACTTTGAAATAACTAGCGTTTGTACTTTAAGGTACATCCTCTCAGGTTTTTTTCTATACATTGCATAACATGTAATAGAATATAGTTATAAAAGTTGCATTATATATATAATATATATAATATTTATATATAATATAAATATTATATATATTAAATATACATCGACTTCTTTTTTCACTCGGCATTAGCTCATGTATATTTTTCAATATCTAAATACAGATCCTCTTCATATGTGGAAATGGCTCAATAGAATTCTCTAGATTTTAGGGATGAACTTTTACTAGTTTCCTCTTGGTAGATCTGCTATTTTTCTCTGCCATGAACGTGATGTATATTTTGAGCATATTATTTCCTTATCCACATGCAGCTTATATTTTGTGCAGCTTGAACCAATTATTTGTTGCCTTACATGTTTTTTTTTCCTCCTATAAATAAATTTAAGCACTCATGGTGGACCACTTCTATAAAACTTGGCCTGATCCTGTAGGGATCATAAGGAGGGCATATGAATCTGGGTGTCATTGCCACCACTTTCTGAATTATTCTCCCTGCTCTTCGCTATAATATGCACATACACACCAGTGGGCACACACACACACACACGCGCGCATGCACACGCACATGCACGCACACACACACACGCACCATGTGCAAGTATGCACATCCATGACAAACCATTTCAGGAAAATGAAGTTCTCTTTCCCCATAATGCTGACCAAATACATTCCCAGATATGTTGATTTTAACATTTTATACTTCATTATTTCCACAGTTGGCTATTACCTTTGGAAAGTATGTTTCAACTACCAAGTCCAAATATGAAAAGTATTTTGAGTGTTCTAACAAAGGAAAAATGGCAATACCAGCATTCTAAGTAAGGCATATTCTAGTCAAGTTTTTCAGAAAATCATCTCACCTGGAAAAAAGAATCATCTTTCAAATTCCTCATTTTAGAGATGCATACATCTAGTGCAATTACTAGGAGAAAGTGTAGGGTCGTGAGATACATTTGTGCCAAGGCTGTCACTGTGAACATAACTTCTTTGCAGAGAACTGTGTGCAGGTGCCTTTTGACTTTTATTATTTATAATAATTCTGTGAGGGGAGCTGAGCAATCTTAACCCCATTTTGTAGATGAGGACCCTGATCCTAGAGAGGTAAATGACTTGTCCAAGAAAACTTGGAAAAGTCTCTGAGCCTAACTCCAGGGCTTTTTCATCTCATCTGCTTTGCTAACATAGATGCCACTGGTTCATTTATAACTCCATAAAGTCTTTCTGTTATGATAGCTTTCCCTCACTTCAGAGCTTGGGTCCATAATACCATTCAGAATGAGATCATTTTCCTATAATATGTCTGTTATTAAAACTGTTCCAGAACTGATTTGTTAGCTATCTGTCAAGCATGAGTTTGTCTCAGTCCTCAGCATTTTTAAATGTTTCTAGGGACTTGGTTAGGGGGGAAAGAAAGCTGCCTCTGACATACTTTAATTTCTAATAGTTTTGTTGCTGGGCTGGTGTAACTGTTAGGTATATACATCCCCTCTATGTCCGTTGCTAGCTGTCCCCTTTGGCTGCCTCTATAAGGCCACACTCCGTAGTTCTTTATCAACTTAAGTATTTTATCACAAAAATATATGCTTTGCAGATAATCCTAAATCCAATATATGTTAAGTTGTAACTGCTGTTAACACTTAGGTGGAGTTCTTTCATTTTTTTCCCACATTCTTTCCAATTTTTTTAATGGTATGCTTGATTTTGGTTTGTTTTTAAAAAAACTTTTGTTAGTTTGGAGGTAAAAAGGCTTGTATTCTGCTTTTTTCATATAAAGTTATACCATAAGTATTTTCCTATGTCATTAAATAAATCAAAGCACATTCTTATAGTGAACTACTTTGCAGCCATGTTTATGAAATATTTAACCGTCCTTCCATTTTAGGATGTCTGGTTGTTCAGGCAAGATTGTGGCGATGATGAAGGCTGGTAAGACTGGATCATTTCCTGGAAGTTTCTGGCAATTTATACTTCCCTTGATGGTGCATGAGAATGTCTTTGTCATGGTCTCTTCTAAAAACCTCACCACCCTTAAATATTCTATTAAAACTCATTGCCAATATTATAAGCAAAAATAATACCTTATTTTATTCTAGTCACCAGACTTGGACATGTTTGCTCTTCTGAGGTCTACTGTAAGACATCCTAGTTTCTTTGCTTTGTGGTATCTTGTTATCTCTCCATTGGGCCCATTTCCTACCTTAGGATGAAGGTAAGATGGTCTGGGCCTAGGTGTTGTCAGTGAGGGATTGACCTGCATGGCTTCCACTAACTGTCCATTCTCAGGTTAAAGGAAATATTCTCCAGCCTACAGCTCCTGGCCCAGCCCACGTGCCACCCAGGTAGGTTCTGCCAAACTGAGTTCTCTCCCTTCTCTGCCTGCTCTCTGAAAACTGGGAATGCCCAAGCGCACAATGAAGCTCCCTTCCTCAGCATGTCCTCTGACTTAGTCTGTTTCTATGGTGTTTTACTTAGTAGGCCCACGGCTCCCAGGAGGTGCTGTATCACAGCCCCTTCATGCCAGCCCTTTTCGGGGTTAGGAATTGCACTTGAATTGATGAGAAAGGCAGATATAACCGGATGAAAAGAGAAGGCATCTAAAAAAAAAAAAAAGAAAGAAAGAAAATGATACTTCTGGGGTGCCTGGGTGGCTCATCTGAGTAAGCATTTGCCTTCATGTGGGACATGATCCCTGGGGTCCTGGGATCGAGCCCTGCGTGGGGTTTCCTGCTTAGTGGGGAGTCTGCTTCTCTCTCTCCCACTGCTCCTCCCCTACCCCTCGTGCTTGAGGTCTCTCTCAAATAAATAAATAAAACCTTTTAAGAAATTGATACTCCTGCAACAGAGGGAGTTTTCGAGTTGCTTGAAGTTCTCATCCTTCAACCAAAGGGCTGACAATAAGGAACACCGGGTGTCTTGGGCTCTCTTTTCAAGTGACAGGGGTAGTCTGCTTCAGGGGGCCAAGCACGAGTCACAAACTAGTCCACAGTTCTGGAAGTAATAGTAATCTTCTCCAGGTTGGTGGCCAGTATCTGTTTCAATGTGCGACGTTTTCCTCTTTTATTAGATTCATCATTTACAGATATTTTGATTGGAATATCAGAAGATTACATCAGTGAATTATAACCACGCTCTTTAATTTTTATTTAAAATTAGAAGCTTCCACTGGTTTATTTTATTTTAAGGGCAATATCTGTCATCTGGGACTGTTATTTGTACAGACAGCATACCTTTATGTTTCTCTTGCTTTTAAAACTAAGAGGCCTTTTTACCACCCAGAGAGCATGTCATCCATTTCTTGTTCCATGTTCTGTAACAGCATTTTGTACAGCAGATGATTTTTCATGCTGACTTCCTCAGAAGAACCTGCCAAGTAAGGGAGAGAATTGATACTTTTTTCCTCCTTCGGAACACCCAGCATGTTCATTAACAACCATGGAGGCCACCAAGCGGTCTGGACAGTGGCCCTTATACTCTGTAGTGTTTGTTTGGCTCTTACACACATCAGAAGATAAATAATAATGCAACATCAAGCATCCTTATTTTTATTTTATTATTTATTTATTTATTTAAAGATTTTATTTATTTATTTGACAGAGAGAGATCACTAGTAAGCAGAAAGGGAGGCAGAGAGAGAGGGGGAAAAAGGCTCCCTGCTGAGCAGAGAGCCCAATGCGGGGCTCGATCCCAGGACCCTGGGATCATGACCTGAGCTGAAGGCAGAGACTTAACCTACTGAGCCACCCAGGTGCCCCAAGCATCCTTATTTTAAAAAATGTTCCCCATTTGGTGAGTAAAAATAATGCCTCTATTTCTATTTTTTCTCTTTTTGATGACTATAACTTTGCCATTTTCATTTTTCATGGATTGCCTTGGAATAGAGTTCCAGTTTCCTTGTTCATGAAATGTGGCTCTGTTTTATCTTTTCATTCTTTCTGGAGAGGATTCTTCCTTCAAGTTGCCTATAGCCTTCTCCATTCCCACTGTCTTTTTCTGGCTTCCCTCTGGACAACCTGCATGACTTTTTCAAATCATCTTGCACCATCTTGCCTGTCTCTTCCCGGAAGCTTTCCCTGATTGAACCTACTTAAAAAATCTTACAGTGTGAGTTGGATTCTGTTGGATTCTGTGACCTGGATTCTGTTCCTGAGGGTGATCTGTGACATGGTCAGGGCCACGGCGTTGTAACCAACCTTTGCTTGACATTGAGTGTGATGCACGACACTAAGGTTTTCCTTCTTATAGAAGTTGGGTTATAGAATCTACTTCATAGATATGTTATGAAGATCATAGTGAGATTGTGCAAGTGGGGGCATTTCCATATCATACTTTAGCATGTAGCCACTAGACAACTATCCAATTAGAGCCTGCTAAGAAGGAGTAACTGTGTGGGGAATAAAGGATGCAATAGCCCTGTCCTTAGGAAATTATAGTTTCTTGGGCGATTTGATATGAATGAAATGATTTTATAAAAGGATACACAATTGCAACTGTGATAAGTTCTGGAAAAGAAAGGTATAAAGTGCTACAAGAGGATATAATGAGAGGATTTGACTCATTCAATTAGAGAAATATGAAGAGCTTCCCTAAGAAGTAGCCCTTGCATTGAGAATAATATGCGGAAGGCACTTAAGCAAAAAGATGAAAGACAAGGTTCTCAGTCAGGGCAAAGTCCCTGTGGCAAAAGGGGGCATGGCAGGCCCAACTAGTGGAAAGAGGGTCAGAGTGTCTGAAACACAGCGTGGAGGGAGAAGGTGGTGTTAGAGAGGTAGGTGGGGACCGGAACTTCCAGGGCTTTGAGGACCATGTTGAGAATTGATGTTATCCTAAGAGCAACTGGCAGCCAAAGGAATGCCTTTAGTGTCTGCATGGCAGGCAGCTGCCACGATCAGACCTGGATATCCCAGAGATCTCTCGCTGCAATGTTGAAGGGATTGGAGGAAGGCCTCATGGACACAAGGATGCTACTTCTCATTCTTTCCTTGCAATGACTGCTCTTCCTTCTCTTGACCCCTTCAATGTATTACCTTTCTTTGTGGTTCTGGTCTCTATATCCTAACTGTAATGACTTGCTGGATATACCTTCCTAGTGGCCTAGAAATTCAAACATGTTCTCTTAGTCTCTGCATGTGGAGTCCAGAAAAATATCTCCAACTCCCCCCTATCTTGGCCCTCCTGTCCCATCAGTTATCATCTTACACGATAGCTGGTGTATCCAGTTAACCTACCGTGCCTCTGTCAGAATTCCTTGGACCATTGTAAGATTATCTCTGTGAGCTTATCTTGGTCCTTAGATTTGCTTGGTTCTACTTTGTCATATAGAGTGCTGCTGCTAGGTCAGTATTCCCATGGCTATCTCCAGTTATGGCTTTTCTCTGCTTAACCACCGCCCCACCCAACTCCTCACACCAAAACTACATTTTAGCCAAATGGGTTTACTCACTGTCCCCTCCTTCCCTGCCTCCACCTTCGATGCAATGGAGGTACTGGTTTGTGCCATTCCAACATCCTTCTTTTTTTATTAATATCTGTGGGAATTCGAGTCCTCATTCATGCCTCAGCTGAAACACCACTGTTGATAGGAGACCTTCATGGACTCGTCCAATCCTACATGAAATTTCCTTCCTCTGATCCTCATGTAGCACTTTACTTCTTTCTCTCTGATGACACATATGGCACTAGGATTTGTAACTACACACATATTGTATATTTGCTTTAGTTTCTCTACTGAGCTCTTTCCTCTTTGAGATCCTGGGACCACAGAATGGTTACCTGTGGATTAATTATAATGCTCCTATCTGTGTCTTGTGTGAGGAGGATGCTTGATCAGTATTAATCAAATCAGTCTATCTGTTGTGATAATAAATAATGATGCATATATCATGCAAACCCACTTTCCTATTTTTCACTGCTGTGATGCATTTGCTGCATCCCTTTGGAAATTTGGAGGAAACACATTTTTAATTATTAGTCTCATGGACTATACTTCACTCTTTACATCTTCAAGTATAAAAGAGAAGCAAGATAGTCTTGAACTGCATATTGTAAAGAGAAGAAAGAAAGAGGCACCCTGAGCAATTCCTTTTACATTTCCTCCTGGTTAGACGCCAACGTAAATGCTTGTGCTACATGAACAAGCATATTTCCTGCCGTGAAGCCTTGGCTGTTTATCCTGGGACCCCTCTCCACCACTGGCTGCCCTCAAACAACTATTAACCCCTGCTTTGAGCCAGCAAACCAGATGTGGGTTTTTTCAGCAAATTATTGGTTATTTCGCCACATGTCGGGTTTTTTTTTTTTTTTTTTTGCAGTTAAATGTTTCCAGCTTCCCAGAGCATTCCACAGGAATAACATCATATTTTTCCTCCAACCTGTTAATTAACATAATTATTTATCAACCCTAAACCACAGCTTGAGTTTATTAAGTGGCTAACAGAACATCTATTCCCTGGATGGAGCCCAGTACTGCTGAAAAGAATAAATCAGCAATAAAAATTTTTAAAAAATTTAAAAAAGGAAAGTCTTCTGGGGGAGGAGGTACACACTTCATTCCTCCTCTTGTTTCTGGGTACCAATCACTCTATGCTCAGGCTACCTCCCAAGCTACTGGATGCCCCCAGTGCTTTTCTTGTTATTGAAGCAGGATGGTTTCCAGAATGAAGGGTTTCTCATGCCATCTCTAAGTGCCTCCCTAGCTCCAGTGTTTGAAATCTGTCTTTGTAGCTCCAAAAGGTTAAACCATGAAGTGGGTTAAGCTCTATTTTTCCTGCCACTCTCTAAACCTCAATACAGGTTCTTAGGATTAGCGGAGTTCCTCTTAATGTCCCGCCCACCATCCTTCCTGGTGTTAACTGCTTTTGCATTGACTGGGTGAGACTAATAGTGCCTTTCTCTCACAAAAGCAGTTCTCCAAGAGTTCTCAAAGTGCCCTCTAGGACTTCTGAAGTCACCCTTTCAGGGGATATGCTAGGTCAAATCTACTTTTCTCAATACGATCAAATACTACTTATCTTCTTCCATCTCATCATTCTCTTACCAGAATATAGTGGAGTTTTCCAGCAGATCATATACAGAAACAGAAATGAGTCCAGCTATCTTCTATTGAGCCAGATAGGAGTGAGATTTACAAAACAGTAAAAACAATGCTATCCTTCTCACTCATATTTGTTTTCCTTTGAAAAATACCCTTACTGTTAAGTGTGATTTTTATATTAACACATAATATTTTGCTCTTATTTTTAAAGATTTATTTATTTTAGAGAGAGAGTGAGGGAGCAGGGGAAGGTGCAGAGGGAGACAATCAACTCCCTGCTGAGTGTGGAGCTTAATGTGGGGTTCAGTCCCAGGACCCTGAGTTCATGATCTAAGCTGAAACCAAGCATCAGATGCTTAACCGACTGAGCCACCCAGCTGTCCCCTGCTGTTATTTTTAAAGGGAAAGACAGTCTTGGAAGTGGATTGTTGCCTGGGGATACAGACATTCGTGGGTAGGAACACTGGCTATCTACAAAATTTCTTCCTTTTGTATTATTCCTTGAGAGCAGAAAATCCATTTTCGGAACTCAGCTCCTGCCTGC
>RCUC01138832.1:0-80017 GCA_003697995.1 Taxidea taxus jeffersonii | reverse complement strand
AGAGAGTCATCTAGTGTAGCCCTACCCCACAGGGGTTACTCTGGTAATATTCTGATAAGCGACTAAACAAATAACCAAACAACTAAAATTCAATCTGCAGAATATCTTGTTATTTATTAGTTATTAGTTATTAGAAAAGAGAATCAGAAAGTACTTGATAAACTTTCTACTTCTACTCAATTAAATTAAGATGCTAATCTCAAGGGGGGAAATAAAGAAATGAACCATTGATAAACTTTGGGAACATTTCTTTAAAATGGAAATTTGAGGGGCGCCCGGGTAGCTCAGTGGGTTAAAGCCTCTGCCTTCGGCTCGGGTCATGATCTCAGGGTCCTGGGATCGAGCCCCGCCTTGGGCTCTCTGCTTGCAGGGAGCCTGCTTCCTCCTCTCTCTCTCTCTCTCTGCCTCTCTGCCTACTTGTGATCTCTGTCTGTCAAATAAATAAATAAAATCTTAAAAGAAAAGAGAATGAAATGGAAATTTGATTCAATAAGGACAAACAAAGGCCACTGGAAATTTTTTTTTTTTTTACCAAAAAGATCTAAAATATACAAGTACAGAATGGGGAAAAATTTCTATATATAATAGAGAAAAAAAAAACACCTTAACCACAAGCACTTGTACTTAGCAACAATTTGAATACAGCAGAAACACAGCTTTACCGTGAGAAGAACCTTCCAAGAAGAACCTTCCATGACACTCAGGTTTGCTGGTCCTTAAAAGAGAACATGTACCTGTCGCCACCATTGGTCTATGGGTAGATGGCATATGGAAAATGCACGTATGTAAAAGAGTACTGAAGAGTTCAGTAAAAGGAACAAAACTGTGAAAGGGAATGGGAGACAGAGCTTGTGCTAAACACTGAGCAGTTGAGACGATTGGCCGCACCACAGGGTGCACGCAGAATGAGCGTTGTCTCTGGGGTCACGCAGATGTGCGTCTGAGTGCTGCGGCCCAATATCTTATTTTGGCCGAGGTGCTGAACTTCTTTGTGCCTCATTTCCCCCATCCGAAAAAATGGGATGCTAACAGTACCAGCTTTACAAAATTCCCATGAGAAAGGAAATCAGAGAGCAGAGGGAGCACACACTAAGACAAATAACAATCACTACCTGCAATTTATGAAGGATTTCCATGACGAGTCGAGAAATGGTTCTCCATGTCCAGGAGAAAAAAAAACGGAATAAGATAAAGGGGGTAAAATGTGAGCCCAGTTTGAGCAACAAAGTTTTCCTCTTTATGGTGATAAAGCAACACACTGAACCACAAACAGCAGCTGGAAATACAGAAATGGGAGTCACAAAGCAGGGAGCAGAAGAACCTGCCATAGATGATTCGCAAACCCACGAGCAAGGGCTCCCCTAGATATTTTTTAATAATCTCTAAGTTCATCTGGCAGAGAATGCCAGTCTTGACAACACAAATAAATGCATCCTTGGGTTACTTTCCATTTATCACCCTGACAGTAATACTTAGGAATCCAGAAAGTGGAGCCCTGCTCTGTGCTGATCAATGAGGTGTAGGGTGCAGACGGCGGTGGTGGGGAAAGATCAGAGAAGCCACAGGAGAGAAAGGGTCACCTGAGAAAGGCAGCCTACTCTGGGTTAACCAACATTTTTTGTTTTCTACTTTATGATGAAAGTTCTAGAGATGCATTCCCCTTGATTCACCTCTCTGTACATCTTGAGGTGGTATCTTCACCAAAATATTTCAATACTGGTTCTCTTCTAATCTCTCAAGGGTACCTCTGGATTGCTTAAAATAATCATGATTATATTATAGATGGAATCAGACATTTTGACGGAAATAGGGTAGGTACTCTTCAGACATCAGAATTTTCTGAAATAACTCCTTATAATTATTCATCAACATGTCAGCAAATTCTCAGACACACATAGATGATGCGTCCAAGTGCCTAAACTTTCCATTTCTGGAAGTTTTTCCTGTAGTTATTATTTCAAAAGGCAGAGACCATACTATGTTAGCAGTTGCCTACCCAAAAAAACCTACAACACGTTTTGTTTTGTTTTTTTTTAGCCTAGGCATTTCCCACCAAAACCCAAAGAGAAGGGGAGAGGAGCATGTTAATGTCTTCAGCAATGCAATGAGAAAAAACCAGGGCTGGATGACTTCATCAAGGATGGAAAGAGGTAGCAAGAAGTTAGTAAAAGAGGTTCCATTCACAGTGGGCTTGTTATGTTAGTTGCCATTCCTTTTCATGAGGATCGTTTCAAAAGAATATCCATTTAGTTGTGCGCCATCAAGCACATCCCAAGCCAGGAATGGCGTAGTCCTTGTGTCCTCTTGTCCCCACAAGAGAAGGGAGGTCTCCAAACTAAGGAATGTTAAAACATCTGGAAGGCCGAGTCAGACAGATAATTTTTCATGTCATCTTTCCCTTTCATGAAGAACTAGCAAGAGTCTAAAGTGAAATTCTGAAGAAAAAGAAAAATGACTGTTTCCTGATGGAGGCTACCACTATTAAAAAAAAAAAAAGCCTCTAAATATTTCCATTATTCCAAAGCTTTTCAGATCTATAACAGAAACACTGTTCATACAAATGTATGACAGACTTGTGTATTACATTTTTACAAAGTTGAGTATTAAGTGAATAGCCAGAAACTTTGAGCAATTCTTTCATTTTGTACTATACCATACGCTGTGGAAAAGAAAAAAAAAAAAAAGATGTTCCTCTAACAACTCAGAACTGAAAAAGTTGTCTTAAATGCAATGCCTTTACTCAAAACCAAGAGGGATTCACTGAATGGATCTTCCAGTCAGAAAATTACTTTTACTCATCTGAGTTTCTGTGGGCCTGTTCTTTGAAGTTTTGCTATCTTCAGACATTTCCTAAATAAGGGGGTAAGCATTTAGCTCCCGTGAAGCCCACGATGCCCAGAGACAATCATGCTTGCTGAGGCAGGCCGTGGGCGCCCTGGGGATTCCCACACTTTCTCTCCTTGTTTCTCCCCTCCCACTGACATAATGAGTTACCACTACGGGTTGAGCAAAATGTACCTGTCACATTCAGATGTTGAATATTCCTCTGTAAAGGAGCTGGTGACATCCTGTCAGACCAGTACAAGTCTAATAGAGGGCCATCTTTTCTGCCTCGCCATAATATAAAACGTGCTACTCGATCACAGATGATTCAGGCAAAGTGTGTCTCAGGAAGATGGAGTGTGGGGTTGGGCCGGCATGGACCGCGTGATCGGCAGCCACCTGCAGGCACGGGAGGGTGGTCAAGCCACCCTCCAATCCAGAGGGGCAACATTCAGAATCCCACTTCTCTTCCTTGTCGTGACAAGCCTTCCTTCTTTCCTCTCAGTCCAGACTTAGAAGCACAAAGCCGTAATTTATTGATAGAGTCCGACCGTTAAGATGACACACCATAGGTCCAGAAAGGAGATGTTTCTCCCCTCACATTATCTCATTATTCCTTGGCCCCAATCCCATAAAAGCTTGGTATTACCATAATACAGTGGCTTCAGAAAACAGCAAAATTATTTTGCTTAACCCAGGTGTATTTGTCACCACTGATGTTGAATACAATGAACCAAATTAAACTCACTGGTTGACATTATAATTGGTTCATGTTCAAAGAAGTATAGCGTATTCCTAAAGAGCAGGTATCATCTAGAAGTGAGAACATAAAACTAGATAGTAGAAGGTCACTAGCATTAGGAGACCCACTTCTGACACATGTTAATAATTTAAGCTTTTACCTTCTGCTTTGCATGGTCTAAGTCACCACACCTCTATGCACAAGTCAGTGAAATGGCATCAGTCTTAGAGCAATTTTGGTGAAGTTTAATTAGCATTTATGATCTTTGGCGAGGCCAAGGTCTTTAGAACTAACTCATTCTATTTTTGACACTGGTGGAATTCATGTACATTCATACTAAATCATCACTGATTTTTTTTTTCTATACCAACACGCATTCTTTCTTCTATTCTCGGAAAATAACTCTAACACAGGTATCTGCCCAGTGTCCCCCCAGGAACTCGTGGCCACCATTCTGCTTCAAACTGCCAACCCCAATAAGGGAACCCAAGCTGTTGTGCGTGTTTCGCTATTGTTGCTAATTCCCTCTTACCTCCCCATTTAGGTCCAATAACCAAATGCATGACACGAAGCTGGATTTATAATGGAAGTGTTTGCTTTCCTTGTGCTTAACTTCCCTGCGTAGTTAATGCCCCCAATCCTGTGGGCAGCCCTATCACATCTGGCCCACACTTATGTGCTGTTGGCTGAATACATTTTCGTATTTTAGAAGGAGGGGGGAAAGGGACGAGAAATCGTCTGGCTAACCCCCATTCAAAGATTATTTTTACCAAAAAGTGTCTGCAATTATATTAGTTACTTTTTTCACTTATACAAAGTGCTATATTGGCTGATCCTCACCTGGAAATGTAAATAGGCTCCTATCGGAGATGACTAGGAACATCTTGAGAGTTTTTAACCACAATGTATGGGGAGAGAAGGCATGAAGAGACCCCAAGATGGGCAATAGGGCGGCAGTGGTTTGTGAGCATGAGGCGCAGGAATTCCCGTCCCCACCAGGAGCGTTCGTTGAGGGACACGTGGTCGGTGCCCACTCGGACCTCTCCTCTGTCAGCAGTGCCCAGGTCTGCTCACGCAAACCAAACGTTCTGGAAAGGGGACTGAGAGCTTAGTGTTCACTCTGCTTTCCCTGAAGCCTTTGGAAAGTACTCCTCAGCCCGAGCACAGGCTGTTTGCCTTAAAAGGATAAAATATCTGTAGGAAAAAAAAACGTAGCTGGCTGCAGAGACATCACATACCAGAAGGAGAGGCGCTGCAAGCCCAGGGCTGCTCCTCCAGTGGGCTCAACATCGGCTCACCTTCTCAAACTCAACACCTCACGGAAGTATCTGGGACCCAAGGAAACACTCCTACTGCTTAATTAGGCAGCGGCCTCCTGGGGAGTGGAAAACACACTCAGAATGACGGCTGATCCTAACGAGTGTCATATTTGGACACTGGCCAGGACTCGTGGCTGGCAGGAAAGAGGAAACACACTTACCTTTTGAACGGAGCTGTTGCCACTTTTGTGTGCCCGGGTCCCGGTAGGTAACCCCAGAGAGAACCGTCGGACCAACAGTCCGACAGATGCAGCCGCTACAGGCCCCAGGGGCAGATGGGAGTGGGCCAGCATGACTCTACGGCAAGCAGGGCGTCTGCCTGGGTCAAAGTGGACGGAGGAAAGGGCTTTCCTGAAGAACAGGAATTCAGATCACCTGGAACAACCAAGCTTGAACGGACCACGGGAGAGGTGCTCCACACCGGCTTCGTCTTCGAATCATCTCTGAGCTAAAGGATACATCTGTTCCTCATGCCCACCCCTGAGTATTTACATCAGAATCTCTAGACACGATGGCACCCATCTCCCTAGGAAAGATATTTTTTAAAGCTCCCTAGGTGATTCTAACATGCAGCCAAGGTCCAGAACCAACAAACTAGGTCAAGTAATGAACACTTGGGTGGGCGGATAAAACATAAATTGGTGGGGGCGGGGAATCTACTGCCTTTGTAAACCCCTAGTACTTAAAGGGTTCCACAAACAGAAATTGGGGAAGTGGGAAGTTTCTCCTGGTCCTTCACACCGGAGCTACCTGGGGAAATCTTTAAAAATTCTGACAGGGGTGTGCACTCCCAAGCATTATCACTTTAATTGGCTTGGGGTAAAACCAGGCACTGGATTTTTTCGAGTTCCCCAAATGATTCTAATGTGCGCCTTGGGAAGCACTGTCCTCTTATTTCTCCGCTTCTCCCCAAGTATTTCTGCCTCCGACTTAATTCCTGGTGGACAAACACTCCCCTGAGAATAGCCTCTATGCTATCTAGCGGGTTTGGGCACCACTGCTTAAACCTCACAGCCCTTCAGGAAGCAGAAAAGCCTAGTGGCTTTGGGAAGTCAGCTCTGGAGTTGAAATTCAGGCTCAGCCTTTTACAAAGTATGTGACCTTGGGCAAGTCACGTCTTAGCTTCTCTGAGCTCCATGACCTGTCTCAGTACATTGAAATGGGGGTAATCTGGAGTCTCCCTCAGAGGGCTGTTTGAGTGATCAAAGAGACAATCTACGGGAAGCACAGGGGGTAATGCGTGACACAGAGGAAGTGTTCCATAAATGGTAGCCATTGTGATGGGGACAGGCAGTGCCCTTCCAACCTGCTTTTTTCAGAAACCGTGATGCACTAACTTACTCTCTTCATCTTTTTCGTCTACGCTACAACCGGCACAAACACCCCCAAACCCTTCTTGCTATCAGACTCAGGGATGTTTCAAAGGGACAGTACAAGGCATTCAAAACAAGCAATCGTCCAAAGGGAAATATCTGGAAGGTTCTCTGCCAAAAGCCCAGGATGGCTCCGGCCCCCAGAGAAGGCCAGCCCCTGATGTCCTCCAGTCCAGGCGTCTCCTCCCTACGGCTGTCTTCCTCTACAAAGTGCTGACATACCTGTCAATTCCGTTCTCTGCCTATTTACTCGCCCACAAAACCCATCACTCCTTCGCAGCGTCTCCACGACTACGGCTCAGCTCTCACGATGCTCCTCTTGCCTCGCCCTACCCTTATCCATCTCGCCTGGCCCTTGAGCCTTTTCCGGTATACTCATTTTGTGCACCCCACCCTCACCCACCCCTCTCTGCGTCCCCCTGAACTCTCCTGCTGTGTTCCTGATAATAACCATGAGTATAAAACCCATGCAGATGCGAGGCCCTTTTGAAAGGATGCGATGAACCCCACCTCTTGTTAAACACCTGTTTCCCTGCAGCCCCGCCTTTGTGCCATTGTTCGTACCGGCAGGACCGGTTTTGAACGGGCGCACAGTCCTCCGCACTCTCTCACAATGACACTCAGGGAGTTCACACAGGCTGCGCCTGCTTAACTTTGTGGAGAGTGAATGTGAAAGAGATGCGGAGAAGCACAGGGAGAGCCCATGTCAGGAGGCTGGGTGCAAGGAAGTGGAGAGGGCTGTCAGGGAGGGGTGGCAAGCCTTGCCAGCTCTGCCGCTCACATTAGGATTCCGAATGCCACAGATGTGGTTGCATAATTAGCTGCAGAGCGTACAGGGAACTGCGGCTTCCCCCACATGCTTACTGATCCCATTGTCTCCCGCTCTCTCGGAGCAGGGATGGTTCGAGGCTGAGGGTCTGAGTGCCAGCAGCAGGACCGGGCCTTGGATGGGCAGCAGCACCTACGGGCAGACGTGGCAGAAAGAGCAGCAGCCTGGTGTTCAAATCTGGTTGCTAGGATACCATGGAGACCCTCCATGGCTAAGCAGACAGGGCAAAAAAATGTGTCCATATGCCTTACAACCTGCAAACAGCAACAACAGAAGCATGGTATGCCCAGCTCTTGAGAGAAATACTAAGCAGAGGTGCCTGGAAGTGTGGCCCAGGAAAGCAAGGAAGCTGGCCGTGGATATCCCCCGGGTTGCAGGGCTTGTCCGCAGTTCCATTATAAACCCTGGGGCAGGGGCACACACTTGAAGCCGATTCAAAACAGCCTAAGAGGGTCTTAGTAACCTGGTCTCAGACGTTTTTCTAAAAGCTCCCACGACCTCCGTTTTAATGCGCAGGCCGTCATGTCAAATGAACGCCGCAACTTCAGCAGGAAAGCCCATTAGGACGGTGTTCCTTTGGACTTGAACTCCGCCGCCAAAACAAGGGAGGTGAATTTCAGAAACCGACTTCAGGTTCAATTCTTATCTTCATCCGGGTGGCCTCCTTATGTAAGGAATCTGCCATGCTGGTCTGGGGCATGAAAGATTATTGTCGATGAGGAGTGTCCGAAGAGAGGGGGGAGAGGAAGTGGTTTCCTTTGGGAGAGGGGCTCCGCGTCTTGGCGCGTTGGAACGTCTGCTGCTGGGTTCCGTGACACGGTCTCACCCAGTGGGGCCGCTCGAAGCTCTCCTCGGGGCGGTGCTGGTAGGGGGCGCGGGGCTGAAGGGACTCTGGGAGATGCGGAGCTTTGCGGATGGGGAACACCGGGTGCTCGCCTGCTGGACAGTGCACGCGTGCGTACTCGCGCGCCTGGAGTGTTGTAAATAGAGGCAAAAATGCCCTCTTGCCTACTTTGTAAAATGGAAACTGAGGCTCGCATTCTCTGTGGCCCAAACTTACTTCTCCTCAACTCCCACTATGGCATTCTGGTGCCGCCATTGGCTGCTGTCATGGTGCCATGTGTTCTGTCGCCCAGAGGGTCCTGTCCATTCCCACCGCGCCCCTCTCATCTCCTGAGCACCTGCCGAAGTCAGGCAGCCCCTCCTTCCCTCCACCAGACGTCCCCATGCCATGAAATTAGAGGGGCACAATTCTATTTTGCCAACTTTCTTAGGCATCTCCTTTGCGACTGAACTTACTCTCTGCTTTCTGGAATACTTACTTGTGTAGCATTAACGCCTCGATCCAGGACCTCCGTCCCTCTCATCTCTAACCCCTCGGGATAGCTGCACATGAAAAGTATTCAGCTGAACTGTAGGGCCCATTGGAATGTAATTGCTCCCTCTGAATAAATGTTTTAATATTCTATCATCCACGATTATACAAAATTCTAGAATTCTCTCCACTTTCCTACAAAATTTAACATATAGCCTTTAGGAAGATACTATTTCTCTAGAGATGTACTAGTTAGTGTCCAGGTTTAAGAGATCACATAAGAGCTTGTTACAATTAATGTCTCCCTAAAAATAGGAAAATCCATTTCTTTTCACCCCCAGCTCTTCCAAAGTATTTCACAACCAAAGAAACGTTACAAAACATACCATTGTTGTCTGAAATTCAGCTGCCTCTGGGGTGAAAAGTACCAGCTGAACAAAAATTCAGAGACACTGACAACTTTTTATAGGAATTTAAGTCTATACAGTCCCACTGAAATAATACCCAACCCTGGGACAGCAAAATGGAAAGGATTTGAGAATATTTACAGCAGGTAAAGAGTTTACAACATTCTGTTTCTTTCCAGAGACTAAATGTTCTGAGTTGTTACAGAGTTTTCAGGAAAGAAATAGCATGAAATAAAATTACTTTAGAAGTCCATAAGAACATTGGGGAGGGTATATGCTACGGTTGAGTGCTGTGAAATGTGTAAGCCTGATGATTCACAGACCTGTACCCCTGGGGCAAATAATGCATTAAATGTTAATAAAAATAATTTAAGAAAAAAAAGTCCATAAGAACCATCCCATATATATAACCAACAGACTGATCTCATAAAATGAATATTTTTATATATTTTTCATTTTTAGGGGTTATTTGCTCAATTTATTTCAAAACATATGGCCTAATAGTTTTACATTCTCAAGTAGTTATGTGGTAGTAATAGGATATAGTACCAACTTCTACATCAGTTCTTGGCTTCACATTCCTAACAGAGGAAGGATTTAAGGGCTAGTTCTATACAGGTGTGAAAGAAACAAACAAGAACACCCCTAACACACACACACACACACACACACACACACACACACATTCAGAAGGAGCTCCCCGGCTCAGAGACAGCATTGCCTCCCATTCCCAGCTTACAGGGAAAATTCCAAACCAAAAATGTTAAAATGATGTGAGTTAAGAATTTACATTTTACCCTATTTTTTAAATGATCAAAAATCATTAAAGAAAATTTTTTCAAAAGTATAATCCTCAGAGGGCAATCTCAGTAAGCAAATTGCATTTCTCAGATAACTGAACAGAAGCTTAGCTGGGCAGTTACCTACATCTAATGAAAAGAGAACAGAAAATTCACAGAAAAGTGAATCTGAAACCCATTTTAGGCTATTTAAGTGGTTTCCTTTGAACTCGAACTCACAATGATCTGTGAGTTTAATAGGACTATATGTAAGTTGCACTAGAAGCAAAATACAAAGATATAACCACTTGTTGCCAGTCAGCCTATATAATCAGATTACTCAGAGTGAAATAAATTTAAATTCAAGCAAGTCTTCTTTGATTTGGCAAGTTTTCCTAATTCTTTGTGGAGCTATCTTGCACAATCATTCAAATGACATAAGGTATAATCATTTTGCATACAATGTAACTTCTCTTTCAAGAAAGGTACACTCAACCACTTAAGCCAATTTTATTCTGGTTTTCTTTATGTAAGTGTGAAAAAAGAACAGATGTTTTTCCAAAATTATTTAAGCTTGGAAGACATTCTATCCTTTTCTTCAATATAATCCTTCAGAATCACCGAAACCATCATGGTGATACCTTAAGCAGCTGATTTCTTTAAAGCATGTTATTAAATAAATATCAGAACGCACAGCATTTTTCCATAAATAAAATGTTTATTATAACAGAATGGTGTGAATTACTTGCCACGCTAATTTCATTTTCCACCATGGACTTGGGAAAAAAAAAAAATCTAGTTGTTCTACATGTTGAGCACCAAGAGACTTCTAAAACTTACCCCATTTCTAAGGCTCACTCCCTACTACCAACATTCCTTCAGATCCTCTCTGATCTAATGTTTAACGGGAGTTATCAGCTGGCTCGATCATGCTTCATTATAAAACCTATTAAAACGGTCTTTTTATAAAAGCAGAGTTTTCTTTGTTACTCCGAAGTCCTGCAGATACTAAAAAGAGATCCTATGCAATGCTTAAAAATGCAGAGAGCTGTCTTTGAATTATTTTTTCATTATGCAAAACTTGGCCCAGGAGAGATGGCCATGTACCTTGTTAGCTAAAACAGGCAAGCATGTCAGGACTGCAAATTAATTTACCGGAAGAAGTTGAAGTAGATGCAAATCATTCAGGTTCCTAAGGCAAATCTAAGCCTAACTGATTGGGGCAACTTGCTGCGGTCAGAATCTCCAAAATGTTTATCCTCATTGTTTCTTCCCCACACTCTGGGAGAATATAAACTCCCTCTTTTTTTTTTTTTTTTTTTTAACAAACTCCCTCTTAAGCTAAACCTACAAGGGGAACAGCAGAAGGTCCATGGGAACCAACAAATGTAGGTATGACTCTTAAGTTTTCAAAAGTATCATCAGTACGTGCTTAATAGCTCCCCAAAATCAATGGAGACGATCGGGTATTTACCCTTTCTCCTTAATTTCTTGTATTTATGAAGTGCAGGGTTCCAAAGGAGCTTGCGTTCTTATGTAACACGTGTCATCCAGCCAGTGTGATGTAGTTGGGAATAGAGCAGCAAAACCTTTCATTGTATCAATTATGTCATTACCTAATAATTCAAAATACCAGTCACTGGGGTGCTCTTCCTCATTCTATGTTAATCTCATGTCCCTGTCACTTTACTCTCCATGAGGTCTCTGCGTTGAGAGGTGTATAACAAGTTGGATTCAATTTTCCTACCCAAGTTACGAAGCCCACTGACATCAGAACATAGTTCTCTAAACGCAAGAAGGATACCAGAGTGGTTGCATCAAGAGCCAGGAGTAAGGCAAACAATGTGTTCACATTGTCAGTAAAGGTAAGTGTACTTCTCATGCTTGACCCTGGGAACCTGCAAGCCTCCGGATAGTCTGAGACACCTCAATGGTAACATTATGCAAATTCCTTAAGGAAAATAAGCAACAATCTCCCTCGGATGGTATGAAAAATATATATATATTTTTTTAATCAACAGACTGGGCTTCCATTTGTGAGCTGGGAGTGCCATCCGATTCAGGAAATCAAAAAAAAAAAAAAATCTTCCCTTTTCTATGCGTCTTTCCTTATTTTTGACACTTGGACGAGGAGAGCACGTTGGGGTCTGAGGGGTACTGGCGTGAATCGCCGGCATGTAGAGAAATCCGGGAGAGCCACACCAGCAGGGAAAGTAAGGGTGGTATCAGACGCATTTCATTTCAGGTCTGATGAGCCTGCATTTAGGATTTTCTGGCCGGGCAGGTCTGCCAGGGCATCTGGGAGACGGGGTTTTTATTCTTCTCACACTCACTCACTCACACGCACTCGCTCTCGCTCTCTCTCTCACACACACACACACACACAGCCGGACACACACCTGGGGCGCGTTCAAACTATGTGCGGTGGGTGGCATATATGAATGTGTATGTCTATTTTTTAAAAAAATAGCTTGACATCTGACAAAGACACGAAGGCAAACGTAGGTGCAGCGAGTGTAGCTCTGAGAAACGTGCACAGCGCGCGAGAAGCGCCCGTTAGAATGCACCATCTCCGAGCATGAGGACAGACATGGCAAGCGCGAGGGGCGGGGGCCGACACACAAGACAGAGACCCGCAGCTCCCCACCGACAGGGCGCCGCACCCCTGCTTACTGTGGGCTCTTGGGGTAGAAGGGCAGGGTCACGTGGCTGAGGTCCTGGAGGTCGAAGGCGGTGGGCTCGGCTGAGATCGCCTGCCGCTTGGTGCGCGGCTCGCCCTGCAAGGTGCCGGCGCTCTGCTTCTGCGCCTGCTGGGTGGCCGGCCGGATCACCGAGCGGTACTTGTCCAGCTCGTTCTGCAGCTTCTGGATCAGTTCGTCCTTCTGATCCAACTCCAGCTCCAGCTCGTCGATGAGGGCATCCCGCTGCCTCAGCTCCTCGATCTTCTCCTGGAGCGCGTACTGTAAATCCCGCAGGGTGCCCATGCTCCTCCGGGCCGCCGGGGCGCCTGCCTGCCGCTGCCACGCGCCTTGGGGCTTGCTCCCCTCTCCCGTCAACTTTCCCCAAAGTCGCCGCCGCCTCCCGAGTGCAGACGCTTCCTACTCGAGCCCAGAGCCAGCCCTGGCTTCTGAGCATGCCCAGTCCGCCGCTTCAGCGCCGACTTTCCGTGCAGCTCCCACTTCTCGGGCCGCCGGGGAGGCTGAGCGTGGGGACCGCGAGACAGCAGGTCCAAGCGGGGACTGAGCCGCGGCGCGGCGAGCGCAGGGCCGGAGGCGGGCGCAGGGCGGCGGGTGCCGGAGGAAGCGGGCGCTGCGCCTGGGGCGCCTGATAAGCCGTGCGGCGGGGCGGAGCGGGAGGGCGCGCCACTTCGGGGTGGGGAGGTGGGGGAGACGCCGGGGAGGACCCCGCGCAGACCGGGGAGGCGCCAGCGGGGGGGGGAACCCCCCCGCCCAGCCCTCCCCCTCCCTGCCCGCCCCGGCACCCCGGCCTCGAGGCTGCTGGGCTACGGTCTTGGCCGCGTCTTCGGGCAGGGCGGGCTCGTCATCCGGAAAGCCCCGGGGTCCGGAGGTGCTCTGGCCGCGGGCCTCCCCAGCAGAAGCTCCCGAGCTGCGTGGCCGCGCTCTCCCGGCGCTCACGCCACCCTTCCCCGCCGAGCGCCGCGCACAGGTGGCTAGCGCCGGAGAAGAAACTTGCCTCCCGCTGGAGAGGAGCCCGCGCCGGGGAGAGGGGGGCGGGGGGGGGTGGTCCCTGACGCGCAGGTGCCTTTGGGGAAGGGGCGGAGGGGGCAGAGCTTGTGGGTCGTCTCCCCAAGCGGGGTCTGCCTCCGCTCCTGCCTATTGTCCCCCTTTCCGCCCCTTCCAAACTCACAGGAAGGAACTCTTCGGAGGTCTGGGCCCTGAGAAGGCCGCTCAGCTCCCCCTCCTACCTGAGCTAGTCTGCGGAAGAGTTTCTGGCTGGGCCTCGCGTCTTCCATTGGCTTAACTTAGGGTGGGGGACCCGAGAGGGGCCGGGGGAGCAGGAAAAATCCGTGCCGAGCTCCAAAAAGTCCATCCTGAACTTGAATGTATCTTTAAAAATATTCCTTCTGTGACAGCCAAGCTGTTAGAACGGTCCCCTTACACTTGAATGGCAAGACTCAAACTGTGAAGAGCAGGGGGAGCCCAGATGGGCTGCAGAAGACTGTGCTATCCCACCCCACCTCGACCCATCCCCCTCATCCCTGCCCACTTAGTATTTCCTAAAATGATGACAATCAGGTTGCAGCTCTCTGTGGAGGGGGAATTCTCCCATCATCTGAACACATGTTTAGAATCTACAAGTATTTACTTACTACTCACCTAAATTCTTGATATTTATCTAAAACTTCATGAACTCATCCAACTTTATAGCCTTTATTAGCGGCCCCCTAATTACTATTCCTGAGCACTCAGTGTTATAAACCAATGCTCTATTTGGTCATTCCTTAACACTACAAGTCCATACAAAATACATTAAAATCGAATTGCAATCCAGAACTATTCCCTGGAATCTAAACTTAGCCAAGAATGAATATATCAGTCTCCAAAAAAAAAAAAATTGCTTTTACTTTTGAATACACAACTATCTTAGCTATCTGAGCTAAGAGGAAAAAAGGAAAAGAAAACAAACAAACCAGCTAGCTAATGGCACATTAACCAACTTTTTGACTCAGAGTGTATCTGTAATTAGAGGTATGCATGATAAAGGATATACAGTCCTAAACATTCTTCCACTCAGGTCATGACCTCTTAGCACAGGTGATAAAAGACACTTAATTTTTCTGCTTTCCAACACGAACAGGCATTTTCAGAAATGTATTTATTTCAGAATGTAATACATAAAATGGATAATCCCTGAAACAGTCTCATTTGTAATGAACAGACCATGAGTAATTTACAAATACTGACAGCAGTGAAATAGTTCCAAATTGTTGTTTTGATTAAAACTAAATCAAGCAGAAGGCCTGTGGCTTGTATAACTGATTCTATTCTAAAAAAGAGCTTCTGTGACAATTTCCTGGTCCCAGGCAAAAGGCCAAATTCTTACTTTAACCTATGGGGATTCTTTAATTCCATGGGAAAATGTTTTAAACTAAATGCCTTTTTCCTATAGATCTATATAGGGGTCCCCGAGGTCAAGAGTTTATATCTAGAAATATATCAGAAGCAATGTACAGGGGATATCCTTAGACAACTGCTAAGTAGGGTTATGTTTGAAGGTTCATTTGAGGCTTAAAAGGAGTTACTTAATGTCTCTGGGCAGCACAAAACAAAGATTCTTCATTTGTAGAAAGCCTGTCTACATGCACAAATGAAAATATACAGTATTTTTAATAAAAGTGAAGTTTCTTTACACTGACTCATGTAAATATTTTTCAGTATGTAAACTATCACATCCACATGCAACTAGAGGAAATATCCATGCTACATTTCATTCTTGTGATACAAAATATATCCCATGAGGAATCCTATCTCAAGAGTCAGAAGACTGTTATAATGCATGCAAAGAAAGTAAACGGCCAAAACATAAGACTATTACAACTGACTAACACCTCTAAAAAGTATTGAAGGATGCATATAAGGATGTATCTGGTTATAATAGCCTGCATTATGAAAAGAATAATTTAATTCCCCCTCTCACTTTATAATTACTTATGCAAAATGCAGAATTCTCAACTTTTCCATTCTTGAACTCAAAGTAAATATTTTAAGTAAGTTTTGCGATGATGTTCTTGACCGGTTGTTTAGATCTTAATGGGCGCGGTTTTCCATTTCAACCTTTTGAGTGATCCCCATCTTTTCTTAAAAGCATCTTTTGTATTGTACTTGACAAATGCTGGAAATAAATTCTAAGTGAAAAAGCAAGGTCCTGTAGTTGCATTTCAGCAGATGAATGCACTATATGCCTGATGGTAAACTGAGCTGGCGAAACTGTAAGATCGGAGGTCAGGCACAAGTCTATTTTCTGCTTACTCGGAAGTGAGTATACACATCTGAAATGGAGTGGGGTAGCATCTACTGAGCTCTCCCATGCCTTGTATCATGGGGTGAGGGCTCCATGGCATATGCTAAAACACGGAGCAATGCAAGGTTGAAGGAACTGAGTTCATACTCTAGGATTCCACAGTCAACTCACAACTGCTCTTTAGCTGGTCTTAGTTCCCACCCTAAGAGAAGCACCAGTAGCCAGCCCCACTTGTGGCACACTGATGCTCCTCAGTTTTGCACCAACCCCTCATGATGGAGAATACATTGTATCATGCCTTCCTTATTCAATGTCACAACTATCTAATGAGGATTCGATAACGCAGCTTCACCATAATATTGGCTCTTAAGAAAATAAAGTCTAGTGAACTTAGCATCCTTCACAAAAACCATAATTAGCCTCCAAAGGACGCTCATCCAAGTGTCCATTCCACTGATGCCTCCTGTTATGGAAGAGTCCTATGTATGAAAGCTTCTTCTGCCATTCCATGTGCATATCTTGAGTAGAACCAAACAAAACACAGTTGAGCTTTTTAGGTGATGGAGGCCACCCCTTATAGAAAATTGCCATGGGTAACACATATCCCCTAAGAAACAGGAAGGTGACCATTACTGGCACACATGCTGGCATGCTCCAAATTGCTAATCTCAATCAAGGCCACAGTAAAAATAACTTCCCTGAACTCTTAATGCATGACTGGCACTGCTTAATGTAACCCCACCAGGGAGTCTGTTATTACTTGCACTTACATCTGAAAACGTGGAGGCAGGGTATCACCCACCTGATGAACACAAAGCCTGGATTCGAATCCAGACCATTGGATACAGAGATCAAACTCTGACTCTCTCCCCCTCATTATCTTCTGCAGGACTTCCAGCTGTGGCTAAGGTCTTGATTCTCTATCCAGAGAGAGAAGAATACCCTTAACCTTTTTTCTCTGACTTGGGGAGGTGGAAAGAAGAAAAATTTGGAAAATTCTGAAAGAGCAGGAAAGAGAATTTTTAGAAGTTCTTCTTTCAAAATTGTCTTTACTCCAGCACCATTCCATTCTGGGTGAAGGTGACTACCTTGCACCCATCCATCTGGGATTGTCCTGGTTTTAAATACTAAAATTGTTTAGGACTATCCTGGTGCTAAAGTCCAAGTCCTAGGTACCCCTTGGTCCTGGACAAACTAGGACAGTTGGCCACCCTATTTAATTCAGGATTGCTGGGCTTTCCTACATTATCGACATTGTCAAATTTTGCTTTTGAATATGCAGATAGAAAAGTCAAACCTAGGAAGATCTGTAATGATAATACCAGCTATTTTAGGCACATTACAAACCCACTTACACATTTGTTTTTATATGTTCTAAGGAAATGATCATCCTATCTCAATGCATGAGAAGACACCACAGGAACTGTCTTCGGGCTCTAAAGGGCATGAGTTAGATGATAGAATCCTCACTTCAATAAATTAGAGATTCTAGGCTCTCCTTTTGGCTTACCATTTTTTAAAAGATCTTATTTATGTATTTGACAGAGATACAGCAAGAGTAGGAACATGAGCAGGGGGAGTGGGAGAGGAAAAGCAAGCTTCCCTCCAAACAAGGAGCCTGATGGGGGCTCCATCCCAGGATCTTGGGATCATGACCTGAGCCAAAGGCAGACGCTTAATGACTGAGCCACCCTGGCGTCCCTGGTTTACCATTTTTATAAAAATCTGGACTTCAGGCATATTGGCTTTCTATGCATAAAGCACAATGATTAAAGCACCTGCTATCTGATTACCTCCTACAGAATCAGGTGATTCTTATGATTATATCTGGTGGCAGATTTGGCCATCAGGGATCCATATTTAAATGAATATGAGTAAAAATTCTAATGGTTTGGCTTTTTAGAAGTTAAACTTCTGAGCATGATACATTCTGCATGGAAAAGAAAAAAAAACATAAACCATTAATGATGAAAAACTTACTGCAGAGATTTGGAAAGTAATAGTGCATTGTACCATAATTGCTAATGTGCTTAGAGTTTAATACCAAATTAGTGTCAGGCCTAATATCAGTTGAAATGCATTCTTATATTCCACAGCTTAAAATGATGGCATGTTATTATGGAGCCTGAAGCAGTGTTCATGAAAACTCATGCACTGTCTGCCAAAAAAGAACACTTCTCTGGACTCTTCAGGAAGCTGCCCATTTCCAAATAATGTTTCCAAATAACGGAAGAAATGAAATGTTTTTAAGAAGAATAGAGTTTGGTTTTCCAAATTTTTTGTGAATGGAGAATTTTAAAGAGCACAAAATGGGACTTCAAATATTTGATTCCCAAAATATTATTTTGCTATATTTTAAGCCCAGTGAATGTATATATGAGTAGGCAACATTGTAATATCTCTCCTGTCTGAGAAAATTTATTTTTTCAGTTCTATTCTCATATATAAATGTATAGCTTTTCATAAGTTAATGCATCAGTATTTTCCACAGGAAAGTAAAAACTATTTGAGGAAGTAATTTTGCATTTGAGAGCATTTTGAAATCATGTAGCTTATAGAAGAAGAGCTCTGATAGCCAATGACTTTTGGTTACTGCTTTTATTTTAAATTGCATTTAACAGCAGATGAAACTCGGCCATTTTCAGCCTACATGTTTTGTAATCAAAATTGAAAGTAAAAACTAAAACCACATTTTGCTAGTGAACTTACTAAAATCGGTAAAGTAAGAAATTAATGAAGATGTAAGAAAGATAGATAAAAGTTTGAGTGAACTGGGCTTTTATAGGTGAGTCAAATGAATGGATGAGGCAACAGAAAGATAGCAAGGCATTTGTTTGCACTGTGAGAATTTCAGAGATCTGGAGGACAGGGGAAGTTGCAGGCAGGTAGGGAAACATCCAGACATCTTCACCCTCATGAACGTAATGGCCAGGTAAATGGCACCTAACTCCAAATTCAGAAAACTCTTGATACTGTGACATTTATACAATCATCATGAGATGGAAATCCAGAAATCCATCTTTAATGATAGGCAAATGATATGGTAAGATGGCAAAGCAAATGTATGTCAAGACATGGGACCTGATGATTATGAAGGCATTACCCATGGACCAAGGATAGAGACCCAAGTGGGGACCCAGGAGACACATATTTTCAGTATGCATTTGTAACCAACTGTACAATTAAAAGGTCACCGTACCCAATGCACATTTCTTAAAAATATTCAGTAATTTCTCCCTGGTCCAGACTGTATTTTTTTTTAAAGATTTAATTTATTTATTTGACAGACAGAGATCACAAGTAGGCAGAGAGGCAGGCAGAGAGAGAGGAGGAAGCAGGCTCCCCACTGAGCAGAGAGCCCCACTTGGAACTCGATCCCAGGACCCTGGGATCACGACGCGAGCCGAAGGCAGAGGCTTTAACCCACTGAGCCACCCAGGCGCCCCCAGACTGTATTTTTTTAAATCATTTTTGGGGCGCCTGGGTGGCTCAGTGGGTTAAAGCCTCTGCCTTCGGCTCAGGTCATGATCTCAGGGTCCCGGGATCGAGCCCCACATCAGGCTCTCTGCTCAGCTTTCAGGGAGCCTGCTTCCCTTCCTCTCTCTCTGCCTGCCTCTCTGCCTACTTGTGATCTCTGTCAAATAAATAAATAACATCTTTAAAAAATAAAAATAAAAATCATTTTTCAAAGCATAAAGCACAGGCATTTGATCTGGTAGGTAAGAATGCCCCATATAAATAAATATCAAAAAGAGACTTTTTTTACCCTTTTTTGGTATTAGGCAGAATATTCAGTGTCTGTCTTGAATCACTGCATTATGTAAGAATGTTTTTACTCAAATATCAAAGTTAATTTAGGGAACTATTATGGAAAATTCATCTGTTTCCCATAGAATACAGTACGGCCAAAATTCTAACCATCTATCTTTCTTAGAAAAGCATCTACGTTGAATACCAATTGTAAGTGGAAAAAATGACAGGGAAATCTTCAAAACGTTTATTTGTGGAATGTTAAAAGCAATTGCTGCTGTCAGGAACATAGAGAACTTGGTGGAAATTGCTTATTTTCGGTTTGCAGTTTTTACTGGTCAGACCCTCTATCCTTGCACAGCCAGTAACATTCTTCTGGCAGGCACAGAGCTAAAGCTTACCTAATATCACAGCACTCCACATGCACTCCATTATTTAATTTAGTCACTTTCTGCCTCCATCATCAGCATTCCCAGAATACAGAGAACTAAAAGACTGTCAGCAGTTGCCAGGGATGGGCACACACCCCCTTCCCCACCTGCACCCCCCCAAAAAAGGGCAGCAAAAACATCCTTATTTTTTACTCATAATGGATAGCAGAGAATTGTAGCTGAAGCGTACTGCCGAGACTATGTAATCCAACATCCTAATTTTAAATTTAAGGAAATTGAAAGGCCAAGGGAGTCAAGTGACTCAGCCAAGACAGAAGCAAGTTTAGAACCCAACTGTGTCCATTCCCAGCATCCTGTTCTTGAAGTTACGAGATTCTTTTACTTTGAGCTTTGTGATTAGTGCACACAGAAGCCTGATTCAGTTCACATGAAAATCCCACTTCCTAGCTCTTCATGGGTAATAGCTATTAAGGCCAACTGAGAACACTTCAATTTGTGCAGAAAACAACATATATCAAAAGGTCTTTAATATTTCTAATTAGTTCTATTAAGCCTCTCCTTATCCTCAGACCGTAAGGAACTGTTGTTCCATGGAGATCTACTGGACTTGATGGTGCAGGGGTGTGTGTGTGTGTGTGTGTGTGTGCGCGTGCACGCGCACGCACGCAGACGCGTGCGCACTTGGCCATGTTTCAATGTCAGGTGTATGCCAGAGGTGTGAAACATAAACCACACCCTCCTAATCAACCGTTATTTATGTAAAATTAGACGTGAGTATGTGAGGTGGACATACTTGGGGAAATAGAGTAAACCACCTTGCTTACTTTTTCTTTTTCAGACACGGGAGCTCAGGTCAGGTCTCTTCCCATCACAGGGTTTTAAAAGTCTTTGTGATACAAAGGACAGCACTATCAAAACAGAGAAAATTTATCTCCCATTCCTATAAATTAAACCTAACACAGAACTTTCAAAATAGAGATGGTGGCACCTGTTTGAATCCCTGAAATTGTGTCATCAGTCTTAGAACATTGGAGACATTTTTAAGGTACACTACCTTCAGACTATGCCAAAAGATGATTTTATTAATGGAGAACTCTAAGAATTTTTACAAAAAAAAAAAAAGACAGTAAAGACATATTTCAAAATGCATTGAAACATACAGCATTTAAAAGCTTTTTACATTAATATTTTTCCTAAAAATAATGAAACAAGATGGGATCGGGAGGGAGACAAACCAAAAGAGACACAAAAAGTAAAAAAAGAAAGTGGGGGGGGGGGGGGGGAGGGGTGTTGGGAGAGGGTGTTGGGGTTACATTATATGTTTAAATAAAAATAAAAATAAATTAAAATAAATAAATAAACAAATAAAGAAAACTTTTGTCCTTTCATATTCTCAGTATAGGTCCTTTTAATCACCAATCTATCTACACAGCCAATTTTTTTAATTTTTTTTATTAATTTTATTTATTTATTTGACAGAGAGAGAGAGATCACAAGTAGGCTGAGAGGGAGGAGGAAGCAGGCTCCCCGCTGAGCAGAGAGCCCGATGTGGGGCTCGATCCCAGAACTCCGGGACCACGACTGAGCCGAAGGCAAAGGCTTTAACCCACTGAGCCACCCAGGTGCCCCTACACAGCCAATTTTTAACATATTACATGACTTCCATACTCTGCAACCAGGGAATATCCAATTGCGAGAAATCAGAATAATTAATGAAGAAAACACAGAAAAACAAGAAGCAGCAGATGGTAACAGCTGGTGGAAGAGTTAAACTCAGCGGTTAGTGAACAGCCTTGCTTGCAAGCCCATAACTCTAACTGAGAGCTCTCACCCATCAAGTGTATATACTATAATGTGATATTTCCTCCAAGTGTGAACTGAAGAACACTAGTTCCTTAAGAAAAGGGTACAGAGGGGAGTTCTCCACAATCAAAAATACTTGAGAAACCCTGAGAAAAGTTCAGTAAAGCAGGGGCACCTGGGTGGCTCAGTGGGTTAAGACTCTGCCTTCGGCTCAGTTCATGATCTCAGGGTCCTGGGATCAAGTCCCCCATCAGGCTCCCTGCTCAGCGGGAAGCCTGCTTCCCCCTCCCCTCTGCCTGCCTCTCTGCCTACTTGTGATCTCTCTCTGTCAAACAAATAAACAAAATCTTAAAAAAAGTTCAGTAAAGCAGATTTCTTTCTGCATTATTCTATATAACTTATAAATTTCCAATATGGATTATGAATCTCCAAAATAAATATATAATAAATATATACAGCTGGTTCAAAAACTATTTATGATAGTGAATTTCTTTTTAAAGATTTTATTTATTTGACATAGACGTGTTAGTGAGTGAGTGCAGGAGCAGGGGGAGGGGCAAAGGGAGAGGGAGAAGTAAACTCCCCACTGAGCAGGGAGCCTGAAGAGACAGGGCTCCATCCAAAGACCCCAGGATCATGACCTGAGCCAAACGCAGATGCTTAAATGACTGAGCCACCCTGGTGCCCCTATGATAATGAATGTTTAAAGGTAAATTGGGCAACTTACTGAAAATCACAAGCATCATCCCCATCTGTGAGTTCCTCATCGGTACCTACATACACAGCAGGATCAGAACACACTGTCTTGATCCCACCAATGGGACTGTTGACCATCAGAATCTCTCCTTGAAAGTCACAATTTACCCAGTCTCTGACCAGACATAACAGAAGACCAGAGAACATGACAAATTTGGTGCTCACAGGAAGGACTAGGCTCGCCATTTGACCCACAATCACATTTCCTATCTTTCAAATTAGGGTGGGCCACTGGATTGTTGCTCAGGCTGGGAAAGTGGTCAAGGAAAAATTACAGTGGAACTGAGATCAGGAGAGCAAATGATTAATAATTAATCACATAAGTGTTATACTGACCTTTTAGTTCTTATAAATCTCCAGGCACCAAGCAATTTCATCTTAACATTTCAGAGTTTTTCCACCAGTGATTCTCTTTCTGCCTTTGAAATCCTTCACCCAACCCCTTTCATGACCTTAAAATCTCAACTCCATCACCACTCCACCACCAGTTCCACCGTTTGAGTCATTAACTCAATGAACTCATTCTTCCCTTCTCTCCTAAAATATCACTTCCTCTGATAATCCTTCTGAATCATCCCCATGATATTTTCCCTTCTAACAGAATTTATAATTTTTAATTATATATTCTTTTCAAGGATATTTGTTAAATAGCTATCTTATCATTAGGTGGTAAACTCCCAAAAACAAGGAACTACATCTACTATGTCCACCAACACCTGGAACCAGTAAGCCCTCTCTCAACATTTGTTGAGATCCATTTAGTGGATGAATGGATTCGAGAAATATTTATCTAGTGTCTACAACAGACCACTACCAATAACAGAAAGCTGGCCCCTTTCCGCATTTTCTCCGTCAAGAGATTAAACCATCAAACTGAACTAAACAACCATTGACACAATACAGATGGACTTCCCCACACGTGGGTGGCACTTGGAAATGCATGTGTCCTACGCCCCCAACTTCAGTATGACCAGCCGAGGGGAACCTGCTCTGATCACAGGTCTTAGGTAGGTCACTTGTTTGTCTGCTTTTCAAATAGCATCTATTTCCTATGTTCTTCCTGGAAATATTTGTGGTATCCGTTGCCCTTGGACAGATGCCCCAAACGTGGGCCTAACAACTCACAGCAACCACCATAGGCAAAACCTTTGAAACTACAGTATGTGTGTGCACCCACAAAATGTATATAGTAGAGATAGGGGGGTGGTTGATACATGGTGTATATGTGTGTGGATATATGGGTGTACACACACACACACACACACACACACATACACACACACAGAGTTAACCCTTGAATGAACACAGGTGTGAAATGCGTGGGTCCGCTTACATGTGGATTTTTTGGATATAGTCCAATACTATGTGAATGTAGTTTCTCTCCCTTATGATACTTTTTTTTTTTTAAGATTTTTATTTATTTATTTGACAGGCAGAGATCACAAGTAGGCAGAGAGGCAGGCAGAGAGAGAGATGGGGAAGCAGGCTTCCTGGCGAGCAGAGAGCCTGATGTGGGGCTTGATCCCAGGACCCTGGGATCATGACCTGAGCCGAAGGCAGAGGCTTTAACCCACTGAGCCATCCAGGTGCCCCTCCCTTATGATATTCTTAATAACACTTTTTTTTCTCTAGCTCACTTTATTGGAAGAATACAGGATAGAACACATACAACAAACAAAAATATGTGTTAGTCTATTTGTTATCCGTAGGGCCTCAAGACAACAGCAGACTATTACAGACTATCAGTAGTGAAGTTTTGGGGGGATCAAAAATTACACATGTGTTTCCAACTGCACGGGGTCAGTGCCCCAACTCCCATGTTGTTCAAAGGTCAACTGTGTGTGTGTCTGTGTGTGTGTGTACTGAAAACCAACATCAATAAGGTAAATACAGTTTAGAAGTGAATACAAGTAATTTCTCAGTAACAAGGTAGTGAAAGGTGACATGATTTTTGGACAACCGATGCTTTAGCTCCCCATAATTCTGCATGTCCTTTCTGTACATAATAAATTAAATATATCAGAAGCTTAGTTTAAAACTGTGGGGTTTTTTTGTATGCAGGAAAAGACCCACAGATATCACTCCTTGAACATTTTGCCTGCTTAAGTCCCACGATAATGGTTTTCTACCTGTCATCCTGAACACTCCTAGCAAACAGTTATTTCTTGATACCCAACCACCTCTCCGCCTTTTTCAAATTGCACCTAGAAAATCTGCAGAGAGCAGATTGGTGGTTGCCACAGTTGGGGGATGGGAAGTGGGAGAAATGAGTGAATTGTTTGGGAGTTTTTGTTTGTTTTTTTGTTTTTAGTTAAATTGAAGAAAAAAAAAATTGCACCTAGACAATCAGCTGTCTCATGTACTTTTAAATCACCATAATCCCAGAGTCTTTCTTACTTCTAGGCTTATAATACATTGTCTTCAAGGTTCAGTGCTCTTTCATAGAGCACAGGCAGCGTCAATTCTGCAATTTCTTTCTTCTCTTTCTTCCCAAGCCCTAGCTGCTACTTCCAAAAAGCTGATGGCCGTATTTGGAGTTGGCCTGCTTTTGAGAGTCCTTCTTAATGTACCCCCCCCCCAAAAGCTATTCAGGTTATCTGATAGTATTTTGAAGACTAATGTTTCTGATCAAGGTGCTTGTAAGTTACAGCGGTGCTGATTAACCAGCCTTTGTGTCCTAACCAGTCACCGCATTGACAAAAGCTTCAGAAGTTCTGATTGAAACAGAGCTCAAAAGCAAATTAATCCTCCCAAATATTTCTCATCCAATAACTTAATTTAGAAAGTAGACTTATCTCCTTCTCCTCTTTCTTGTTCTTTCTTTTGCTCTTTGCATGGAATATCAGAATTGGCCCTTCCAAGGAAATCATAACCTTACTACCAGTCAACTGAACCCAAAGCACTAACCTTTGGGGGCTAGTGATAATCTCAATATTAAACCCAAAGACAGAAGTAGATAGTTTGTTAATGCCAAAAAAGGAGTACTTCTCAAGTAGATGGTTCCTATAATTTCAAAAAGTTGGCAAAAAGCCTTCCTAAGTTCTCCAAATTTACTGCACTATATAGATTTTATAAATTTTTGACATTTACCAAAACCAAAGCTGGAACTTTCCTATGAAAAATAGAAAAGGAGACCTCCTCTTCCATGGAAGAGAGTCAGATTTGGAGACAAAGACTCAAAGCTTTGTACACATACATCCGACAAATCTGTATAAGTGAAGCCCTTCGATGCAATTATTTAATCTGAACGGAAATATAAGTTTCTGATTTGCAACTGCCTGGAACTTCTAGATCTTCAGTAAAACCTGAGTGTTAAAAATAATGTGAATATAAGAACTTTCTTGACATTGCATTACTTTTCTCTACTAGTTCTTATTTGTATTTTTCCTCCTAAGAAATAGAAGTCTCTCATTTCAGTTATCTTTTTGGACGCAGGATTTCCTAAAGGGGAAATATATGTAGAGACGATCAATGTAATTAAGCTTTATAAAAGAAAAAAATCTTATTGACAGAAGTATATCTTTCTTTACAATAAATATTTTTCTCAATTAAAAATAATATGCTGTAGAAAATGGGATCTAATTGAAATTTTAATTTGTCACTTTTTAAAAGTATGAGGTTAAGCAAATTGTGAAACTTACACTTCTCCTTTGCATGGTTTATTTCAAATATATTTCCATAAATAGTACACAGCCTCAGCACACAGTACATTCTTCACATTTTTCCCTCAGCTATTAAATACTAATTTCTGAGGGCTAAAATCCAGAATTAAAGGTACAACTGCACCCTCTACTGTCCAAATTTTCTATTCCACATTGAGCAAAAAAACACTGCATATGTTTCTTCAACACATACTTTATAAAAGTAATAGGCAAACCCTGTTGGCTTCCATCTGACATTAGGTAGTAGATCTTCAAACAACTAAGCTATTTATTAGAACTTCTTTAGTTCTAGGACTGGGAACTGGACGTTTATACAGTTACTGGGACCAAACTGATTCAGAAAATTGTGATTCTCATCAAAGTACTAGAAATGTGAAGTATTCATTAAAGGAGAGGAAAAATATCAAGTCTCAAGCCAACAACTGTCACACACTTCTAATAGCATATAAAGTATCCCCAATTTTTTTCAAGTTAGAAATTAAAATAAACATTAGTGCTGCTCTAAAACCACAGACTGAAACTCTAAAAAATTAGTTTTGAGATCTTATTTTCAATGCTTTAAAGACTATGAGCCAAAATTCATAGCTTATGTGTCCCTTTCCTTTCAACCTATTTTCCTTGTCTTAATTAGACAGTTGTTTGATATTTATTCAAGAGATTTTCTTATCAATTTCTATTTCTATTGCTAAAGAATTAGCTTGTTGCAGGCAAACCAACCCACCGAGAGTAACTAGAAAAGCTAATTTCTACCCCTCCCTCCCCTGCCAGCAAAAAATATTTAAGGCAAAAATGCCTGAACAATAGGGTTTGAAGGGCTAATATCCGGGAGAAGAAAAAAGTCCAGAGAGGTAAACCATCATTCAGCGTCCTTTTGGAGGCATTTACAAATTACAAAACACTCCTAAAGAGGATAAATAATGAAGTATACATTAGAAGCTGAGAGGCTAAGAAGTTGACAATGCTTCTAAATGTCTCATGGGACCAGAGGGACAAGAACAGGAGTTCAGGCCCAACTAGTTCCAAACCATGAAGGTCAAACCTTAATTGGTAACAATCCAGTATCATAAAGGCTGAAAATGCCCATCAAACCTGTTGGATCCATAATGGGGTTAAGGCGGTCCACTTGCTCTTCAAGTGCGGAAGTGATGTCCCTCCTCATCAGAGTCTCAAATGACCTCACATTGTCACACACAACATCCGGGATTCAATCAGAAACAGGTACACCAAGAGACAATAAAACAAAAAGCTAAAGAAAAGAACTACCTAATAGGCATTTTTTAATAATTGTGATGAATATGTTTAAGGGATATGATGAAAATGTTGGTAATTTCAGGAGAAAACTGGAAGCTATAAAAAATTGGCATTTTAGAACTGAAAAAATTCAGTAACTGAATTTTAATAATTCTGTAGTTGTGTTGAATGGCAGGAGATAAAATTAGTAAACTAGACTATAATTCCAAAGAAAATACAATAAAAAGAAGACGTGAAAAATAATTAAAAAAAAACAAACAGAGGGATAAAAAGGATGTGAGACATGGGATCATAAAGAAAAGGTCTAACATCTATGTAATTGAAGTCCCAAAAGGGGAGGAAAGATAAAATAGGACAGAAGCAATATTTGAAGAAGTAATGGCTATGAATGTTTCAAAACTGATGAAAGATCTATCAAGCTACAATTTCAAGAAGTACGATAAGCCAGTAGCATAATAAATACAAAACAGAGACAGACAGAAACAAACAGATATAACTCTAGGTATATCATCGTAAAACTTCTAACAATCAAAAATAACAAAGAGAAACTCATATACTCATCACCTTCAGAGAAGCTACAATAAGATTACAGTCGACTTTTCAGTGGAAACAGTGAAAGTCATAAACCAACACAGTGGTAACCTCAAAGGGCTGGAAGAAAAGAAATCCACCAACATAGAGTTCTATACTTAGCAAAAATACCCTTTGGCAAGTAAAGGCAAATAAATATATTCCAGGGAAACAAAAATGAGAGAATTTGTCGCTGAGAGATCCACTGTAAAGAAGACACTAAAAAAATATTCTTTGGGAAGAAAGAAAGTGAAACTAGATGATTGCAATAAGATGTAAGAGGAAAACTACCACAGAAAGGAAAAATATGAAGCTACATCTATATGAACGATTGCTGCATAAAATAATAAAAACATCTAACAACAATAAGAGGAAAGGGAAGAGGGAATTAGTAGGGGTAAAAGTGTTATCAAGATGCCCTTCAATGGACGAATGGATAAAGAAGATATGGCCCATATATACAAGGGAGTATTATGTCTCCATCAGAAAGGATGAATACCCAACTTTTGTATCAACATGGATGGGACTGGAGGAGATATGGTGAGTGAAATAAGTCAAGCAGAGAGGGTCAGTTATCATATGGTTTCGCGTACTTGTGGAGCATAAGGAATAACATGGAGGACACTGAGAGATGGAGAGGAGAAGTGAATTCGGGGAAATCGGAGGGGGAGACAAACCATGAGAGACTGTGGACTCTGAGAAACAAACTGAGGGTTTGGAAGGAAGAGGGGTGTGGGGGGTTGCGTGAGCCTGGTGGTGGGTATTACGGAGGGCACGTATTGCATGGAGCACTGGGTGTGGTGCATAAACAATGAATGCTGGAACACTGAAAAGAAATAAAAAAGAAAAAAATTTTGTTGTCAGGCATTGCACTGTCTGAGAAGTAACAAAAGAATTTATCTTTAAGTTTTACTAGTTCAAGGATACATTGCATGTTATAATTTCTGGAGTAAGCAAGTACAGAAATAAAACATGTATAATCAAAAATTTGGTGGAGGAAAGATGGAATATCAAACAGAAAAGGTAACACAAATAGTAAGATGATTGATTTAAGCCAAAATGTACCAGTAATTAAACTAATAAACACATTAAATACTCCAATTACTAGACAAAGACTGACTGACTGGATTTAAAAAACAGAAGTATATATAATCTTGTAAGAAACAATTTTTAAAAAGGGAACAAAAAAGGTGTAAAATTTAAAAATGTGAACACAAACCAAAAGAAAGCTGATATAGCTTTACTAATACCAAGGAATATTTTAAGAAAATAAACACTGAGAGGAAGAAGAACATTTCACAATAATGAAAGGATTAATTTATCAGAATGGGATCAGAAATCTACATTTATATTTCTCAATAACAGCCTCAAAACATGAAAAATGAAAATTAATAGTGCTAAAAGGAGATATAAATTCACAATCTTATTAAGAAATTTCAACTTATCTCTCAGGAACTGATAGACTAAGCAGACAGAAAATTCATCAGGATATAGATTATTTGAATAATAAACTTAATAAGCTTAATTGTAATCGATAGAACGACTAAGCAGACAGAAAATTCATCAGGATATAGATTATTTGAATAATAAACTTAATAAGCTTAATTGTAATCGATAGAACACTTACCCCCAAATCGCAGAACACATTATTTCCTAGGGCATAAGCAAGTTCTATTAAAACTGACCACATGCTAGGCCATGAAACAAGTCTCTGCAAAGTTCAAAATACTGAAATCATGTACGATCACTGCAGAGAAAGTAAGCTAAGAATCAATAATAATAGTAATCTCAGTAGATACAAAAAAGATGCCATAAAATTAAAAATGCATTCATGATTTTAAAATAATCTATAAAAATTCAACATAAAAAGTACTTACTTGATAAAGGAGATCTGCAAAAAAACAAAACAACATAAAACAGAAAAACCTACAAGAAATCTGACACTTAATGGTGAAATATTGAAAGTTTTCCCCCTCACAAAAAGAAGTGGATGCCCATTATCACCACTCCTATTCAATATTGTAATTGAGGCCCTAGCCACTGAAATAAGGTATGAAAAAGAAATAAAATACATAAAGATTAGAGAAAAAGATTACATAATTTTGGATAAGTTCTGTATCGATATTTTGGATAAGTTCTAAATCAATACATAAGTTTGACTACAGATGTTAGAATAAGTGAATTTAGCAAGGTCAGGGTACACGAGGTGAATATGAGTACAGATGTCTCATGTGAGTCTGAAAAGCATCCACCATGAGGAAAAGAACTGATGAAATGAACCACACTAAAATTAGGAAATCCTTTTGATCAAGAGATGTGATGAAGGGGAGTATCTGTCATTACACATTTGTCAGAACAAACAGAATGCTCCACACCAAGAGTGAACTCTGACGTAAGCTGTGGACTTTGAGTGATGATGGCGGCTCATCAATCATAACCAATGTCCCACTGTAATTCAGGATTTAGTATGTAGGGACAGCTGTGTGTATGTGGAACCAAGGGCTGTAGGGGAACTCTTTGTACTCTCTGCTCAGTTTTGCTGTGTACATAAAACTGTTCTGAAGAATAGTCTGTTTTTTTAAAGATACCATCAGGAGAGTTAAAAGGCAAACTATAAAATAGGAAAATATATTGATAATATATATTTAATCAGCAAAAGGCTTGTCCTCAGACTATATCTGGAATTCCTAAAATTTAAACACAAGTTCTATAACCTCATAGAGAAGTGGGCAAAACACCTGAAAATTTCAAGTATTTTCTAGTGGGATTGGTGACCAAGAAATGGCAAAATTTTAAGGCCTTTGAACAAAGAAGGCAAACTAATAGTCAATAAACATATGAGAAATTGCTTAGTTTCATTAATCAATAGGGAAATGTTAAACACAGTGAGATACCACTACATATCTATTCAAATGGCTAAAACTGAAAAAAAAAAATCATGACAATGAAGGTTAGAGAGTTTGTGAAATAAGGGAAATTCTCATACCCTACTAGTGGGGGTATAAATCGGTACAGCCCCTTGGGAACTCTGTGGCAACTTCGGCCTCAACTGAATATATGGATCCCCAATTATCTAGAAACTCGAATCACAGCGATATACCCAATAGAAATACATAGATAGCACATGATATGTGCAAGAATATTCATAGAAATGTTATTTGTAACATACCCAAGTTGGCAACATCACAGATGTCCATCAACATTAGGATAGGTAAATATAGTCTATGAATCCTTACACAATAGAATACAGAAGACAACACAAATTCGTGAACATGTCTACAAGCAAAAACAGCAATAAAACTAATAAACAATACTCACCAAATAAACCACACAGAATGGTAATAAATACATCATATGGCTCCTTTTTTTATAAAATTCAGACATGGGCAAATCAAACTTATGGTGAAAATAATGGTCACTTTTGGGGCAGAAGGCAGGAAACAGCACAAGGCAGGCTTCAGTGGGGCTGGGAAAGTTCTAAGTCTTGATCTGAGTAGTGGTTATTATCCAGATAATTTGTTAAATTGTAAACTTATTGCTCAAGTTTTTCTCTCTACGTATGTTATACTGTATTAAGAAAGCTTAAGACAAATGTTTTATTTAGCTTATTGAGATCAACATCTGGCAAATAATTATTGCATATTATTTTCAATACCTACAAGTACAAGGAACTGTTTTAGATGATCAAAGACTCCAAGTCTATTCCACTGTCGTTAATATTATTATGATTATTTTTAGAGAGAGTGTGAATGGGGAAGGGAGAGGGAGAGAATCTCAAGCAGACTCCACGCTGAGCACAGAGCCTGACACTGGGGCAGGATCCCAGGACTCAGGTTCATGACCTGAGCCAAAACCAAGAGTCAGAGGCTCAGCTGACTGAGCCACCCAGGCGCCCCCCTCAACTGTCAAGTATCTATATTGTACAGTCAGTTGGTAGATCTGGACAATGAATTAGATATACATCCTACCCTCAAAACAAAATGTCGACAAAGAATTATCTATTAAGTTAACATTATACCTTGACATGTGTGTGTTCACAAGTATACATACCCATATTCACTTAACATATACTTTCTAGATTTCAAAATTATCTTGATTTAATATAATCTTAAATGTTTCCAAAAAATAATTTATTAAATGTGCATAACTCAGGAATATTTTTCATATATACATAAATTTTTTCTTTCCAACAAATTAAAGGAAAAACCTGTGGTAGAAATGTGTCTTAACAACTGGAGTAAAACAGGAAAATGTTCCATTTGACCTCAGCTCAGAAGGATAAAGTAGGGTCTGAAGAAGTAGGAGAAGGAAGCTGTTCCTAGGGGATAGGAAGAGCATCATCAAAGGTGCAGCATGGGAAGGTAGACCCGAGGCTGGGGGTTCACTCTGGACAGAGGGCAGAGGAATGAGTGGGTATAAGACCCCCAGGAAGGTGAAGAACACACTTGGGAGAGCCTCAGACCCCACAGTGATGAATGCAAACGATGTACCCTTGGGAATGGAAGGAAAGCAAGCCACAGTTTTGAGCCTGGAAATGGCAAGATCAGAGTTGTGTTTCAGATAAGTTCATCCCAGAGCATGGCATGCAATGAACTGAAGATTGAAAAGATGAGTCAGAGACAGGTTAGGAAGTTGCAGCCATTCTAAAGGGTAATGCAAATACAGAATTGAGGATGGAGAAGAGAAGGCATGGCCAACATCACCTGTCGAAAATGTCATTCGCTCCTTGATGAGCCTTGATGGCTGAATTCCCAAATAATCATCTTTTAGCTGCTCAATCAAGATCAAGCACCCATGTAATCAGGGACAACTTACTAAGAAAGTCAACTCATCTTCTGGAGAGTCATTTCTGAGCTTATCCAATCTTTCCAGAGCCACGACTCCCTTTCCAGAAGGTACTTTCCCTGTAATCACACTTAACACAGGCATCAGGCCAGGGAAAGAGGTGGACGACAGGTGAGAATTCTTGAACAGCCACGGAGGAGGCACTGTGTATATTCCAGCCCAACCTCACCCCCTGCAGGCCAACTACGGCCCCTTCGTAGCCACCTAGGCCAGTACCGGAGCTCAGGGCTCCGGGAGTTTCCTTCTGTTCCCAGTCAACTACTCCAAGCTAGTGAATTCACAGATGCTAATTCTTTGACACATGACTTTGTTGGCTCAGTTTCCCCATCCCACCATTTTTTGAGCCAGGGACTTAATTCGAGTAAGAGTTGGCCCTGTTTGATGCAGAGTCAAGAGGACAGAACAGGAGACACGGGAGTTGGCTTGGGACAATGATGGTGCTATCAAGAAGCTTTGGGATAGAGAGTGGGGAGGAGCGGAGAGTAGTATCCTAAGACAAGGGGTTGGAAGAAGAAAATGGTATTTGTAAGTACCCCCACTTTAAAAATGCTTAAAAAATCCAGACAAAGTTCTTTTAACTATCTTGTGCTTGTTGACCTGTTCATTTGACCTGAAATTGGACCCTGTGGATTCTGGCTTCCTAAGACTACAATGTATACATTAACCTGAAGGAATTGTGATGGTACAAGAAAGCAGTTTAGATTTGTTTTTAATGGAGGAAGAGGAAAACCTTGGTTGCATTTAAAAAAATTTTCTTCCCTTGGTTGCATTTTAAATCAACCCATCAAAGGAGTTGACCTCTTTGTCCTCCAAATCTTCTTTTGCATAGCAGTTTGGGGAACAGACCACAACTGAGCACTGATGAAGTTTCATGTGCCATTATGTTCCCATGCCAGTGAACGCCACTGCCAAGATCCTCCTCTGTTAGGAAAAGGAACCAATGGACCTTTCCATGCTTGAAGCTCCTGGTAGGTATATTACAGCCCTTAAAACCAGGTTATGGTCGGGGATCCAAGAGGAAGCTGAGGGAAAGAGATCATGGGTAATAATTAATACAAATAACCATTATTTCTATTACTGTAGCATCTGACATTTACAGAGTGCTTACTATCATAGTACCTCATGAATGTTAAGTGCTAAGTGCTGGGCTAAGTGCTTCTCATAGATGATCTCAAGCCACAGATGAATAAATCTTAAACAAACAAATAAATAAATAAATGAATAACTTTCAGTCTAAATAAGTATGGGGCTTAAGAACATGTGGAAAAAATAAAACATTTTGAGGAAATATTCTATACCTTATTCTTCTGTAGAATGAAATGTTTAAATTATCTTTGCTCATTTTGTAACTATCCAGATGCCTGCTATGCAACTGCATTTTAAAAACAGAGTACGTTCCTCAAAGCTAGAATTCTCCATGGACTGTTTTTTGTTTGTTTGTTTGTTTGTTTGTTTTCCCTCTGAAAATTTAGTGAAGAAATTAATATGTGAGTATGTGTGGCTTAGTCCAAGATGAGGTTTTAAGTTCAGGATGAGAAAGATTCTCGGAACCAGGACTTGTTATCAAGAGTTAAAGCTCAAAGGAGCAAAAGAAGACAACATATTTGCAATCAGGAAAAATGAACTTTAAAAAAAAATGCCTGTTCCTTTAATATTCTCCTGTTAAAAAGTGTTTAAGTTTTGTTACATCATTTTTACTGTACTTAGCTTTGGAGTTGGACACAACATAAAACAGAGTACACTAAAGAAAACAGTTATAAATAACTTCATTTCACCAAGAGGTTGAAACAAGTCAGCTGCCAATATCCAAACCCACAAACCACCAACTTTTCCAAACTTCAGTTCCATGATGTCTCAATATATTCAAAAGCCAAAAAAAAAAAAAAAAAAGCCCTAACATGAACTACGGAACACTGCCGTGCTGTGTGGTCCTCCAGTTACAAACCCTAAACTCGTCTCTCATAGTTCACATTTTCTATAGATTCCTCACATATGGAGCCAAAAACTTTAACTTGTTTTTCTTCTTAAAAAGAAATGTTTTTTTTCACGCTACTTGTGAAAATGAAAATCTAGGATGTTAGTAAATGAAGAGAAGGCCCCATCCATCCACATATTATTGGTGGTCTCAAAGAGGGAGCTTTATCGCAGGGTGTTAAGGGTGTGGATTTTGGAAGAGGGCCATGGTCCAAGAGAATGCAGAAATTGCATTCCTAGTGGGGGAGATAATTAAAAAGGGCCAGTCCTATAGATCCCATGGGCTTCCATTTTGCCATGGTAAATCCGTCTTCTGAAAGCCTGCCTTTGGGGGCATCTGGGTGGCTCAATCGGTTGGGAGTCTGCCTTCAACTCAGGTCATAATCCCAGAGTCCTGGGATCAAGCCCCATCTCGGGCTCCCTGCTCAGCGGGGAGCCTGTTTCTTCCTCTTTCCCCCTGCTCGGGCTCTCTCTGGCTCTCTCTCTCTCTCTCTCTATTATCTTTCTCTCTCAAATAAATAAAAAGAATCTTAAAAAAATATAATAAAAGTCTGCCTTCTAGTCCCATATGCACCTCAATTTTTTTATTTGGAGAGTAGATCTCAGCCCATACCCACCGTTTCAGGGGAACAGTAATCACTGATTGGAATTAAGAGGTGGGGTAGGGTGGAGAATCATTAAGATGAAAATAGCTACGTTGTGGGGGCGCCTGGGTGGCTCAGTGGGTTAAAGCCTCTGCCTTCGACTAAGGTCATGATCCCAGGGTCCTGGGATTAAACCCCAAGGTCCTGGGATTGAACCCCGCATTAGGCTCTCTGCTTCTCGGAGAGTCTGCTTCCTCCTCTCTCTCTGCCTGCCTCTCTGCCTACTTGTGATCTCTGTCAAATAAATAAAATCTTTTAAAAAAAAAAAAGAAAATAATTATGTTTTCATGATGTTAAATATCATCAACAAGTGATTCAAAAAAGTCCTCAAAGCCTCATCCATCTGCCCAAGCCTTTTATCTACCCAGTGCCAGCAAACATGGTCAAAACGTTTTGGAAAAAGGTACCGGTTGGCCTTCCCCTTACAGGACAGAATCTCTAAATTGAAAACAGGAATATCATTGATGAAGCATTCAGTGGCAGAATCAATCTCAGATGAAGAGATGATCTCCACCATTACACGTGAACACAGCTCAAACCAAGTCAGGGACAGAGCAGGGTCAAGGCCAGGGGAAGGCAAAACAGAAGGGCATATTTTGCATTTCAAATAATTTTCTACATTGGATATTTTACTTGGGGAGCTATCTCCTGAAAGCTTCCGAGTGAAGAAAACAGGGAAAAAAAAATTTTGCACACATCTGTTTATGTATTCATGAAAAGAATCTTCGAACCGGGCATTGGTCCATGGGAAAGCCTGCATGACAGAATCCAGCCCACCAAACACACTGTGCGTTTATTAATAAGAAAATTCCAGGTTAGATCCTTGCCAAGAGATGTTTCCTCTTCCAAAAATTTATATTTGGCTATATTTTACGTTTGATTTACTCCCCTTGGTGCATAAAAGAAATAAAAGAACTATTGTCCAATATTAGTGGTTGGAATCTGTCTGAGCTCTGGTGAAAGGAATATAAACCTATTCACTAGAATTGTTTTGAGAAATAATATAATTTATAAAATGTACTGATTGCTTTTTATTTTTCCTGTGCTATAAAATCCACATTTATTTTGTTATAAACCATTTGTAAAATATCCTGCAAATAAGCAGGATTCAATAAATCCTATATCTTATTTCTCTTACCCACAGTAGTTTGCATTTCAAGTACTGCTTTTTACTTATTACTTTCGTATTGGGACGCCTGGGTGGCTCAGCTGGTTAAGCGGCTGCCTTCGGCTCAGGTCATGATCCCAGTGTCCTGGGATTGAGTCCCACATCAGGCTCCTTGCTTGGCAGGGAGCCTGCTTCTCCCTCTGCCTCTGCCTCTGCCTGCCTCTCTGTCTGCCTGTGCTTGCTCTCTCGATAACAAATAAATAAAAATTTAAAAAAAATATTTAAAAAAATTAAAATAAAATAAAAAAAATAAAGTACTTTCGTATCAATTCATGTACTTACATGGCTTAATTAGGGCTATTACTTATTAGTGGTATTATCATCCTGGACTGATTTCTCTTAGGCCTTGGGAATGTGCTCATTTGAAGGCTTATATAGAGAAGCATTAAGAAGCACAACTTTGCCATGTGAGTTAAATGATATTTGTTTTCATGTAAGATTGTAAGGAGTGATAGCAGGTCAGTGGATTCTGGGAAAATTATAAAAGAAGTAGATTCTTACTTTACAGAATAGAGGGTTTTGGACAATGAACCTGAAGCCCCACCAAAAAGCCATAAACAGTATTTTTTTTTTAAGTAAAGGCCATTTATAGCTAAACAAAAATATGCATATGTACTTATAGTCCTCAAATGGGATTTACTTTGAGATGGTGGAGGGGAAATAAAATTTGAATGATGAAAACAAATATGAGTGACAAGAAGAGAAGTAGAGAATACATTTAAAATGAAGCAACAAGGTATGTTTCTGTTTTCAGGAGAGAACGTAAAGAAGGCTATAAACACTCCCGTTTTGGGGAGAGAACAAATAACATTCAGAAAAAGTCAAAGCATTTAAAAAGGTTGAGGCACCAGCTAGAAAGGATCTATGACCTGAAGCTAATTATGGGTACGGAAACTGGAAGTTTCCCTGTGTTTCCGTAAATGGAAGTGACGTGCTTGCCTGAGCCCATGCCAGCCCTACAGGTACTTCTGAGGTTTCTTTAACGTTCATAAAGCAAGAGTTGTATTCTTCCAAAAACAAAATAAATCGAGGGAGACAATTCACAAAAACCCATCCCCACTGTGAAATGATAAGTATCCTGTTTGGCACAAAATATGCAAAGCACGTCACTGACTGGTAGAAAGCGTACCAGAGAAGATAGGACTTTTTATTATCAGCAGTGACAGCAGTGAAACATACACTTAAATACCTTTCTATGTAGGGTTTGGAGATGGAGGTTACATCAAGCTAGTAGGTAATTCTGACCACCTCGAAATGTAATATTTTCATTAACAAGACAAGATGGATGGGAGCCAAATGAAACTAAGGGAGCATCATTCTCAGAGGACCCAGGGAATGGAGACACATGGCAGAAACGGAAGGAAGGAGTCCTAGAAGCAGAAGTCTGGCTCAAATACTGTGCAGTTAAGGGTCAGCCTCTCCAACACCCAAAAAATATAGGAATTATGACACCGCATGCTGTGATCCCTACTCAGATGAGTATTAGCTTTTGCAGGTTCCTAGGAGGGGGTTGGGAAAGACATAGTAAGGATAGTCACAGATACACCGAATCTCTCCCTTTCTGGGCACATGGTGAAAAGTGGCATTTCCCCACCTCCTTAAACTCAGACCCAGCCCCACGACTGCACGCAGCTGGTAAACACGAGCCAGCTGTGACGTTTCGGAGCAGAGGCATGGTGGCTCTCCCTTCCTTGGCACAGTGACTGTGACAGTGACTGAAGAGTCTAGACAGAGCTGTGGTCATGAGCAGGGCTTCCAGAAACCCACACTGGGCAGGTGAGCAAAAATCGCATCTTTCCTGTGCTAAGCCACTGAGAAATTGAGATCGCCCATGACCACACCCTCGGCTCGTCTTACCGGCTGCTCTTTGGGCCATACGACCACACTGCACTCCCTTCCCTTGGTCCTCGTAGTTTCAACTTCATTGTCAGTCACCTCTGGAAGGCGCACACATACTACTGAATTAAATTATTTATCACTGTGGACCACCGATCTAGTGCACCTTATTCCTCTCGAAATATACAGAACCCTGCAAGGGAGGGAGGGAGTAAAGGGAGAGCAGAGAAAGTGGGGGATAAAAAGAGAGAAAGACACATTTGTTAGACTTCTAGTCCAGCCCATGCCAACGATGGGGAAGACGCGGTGAGCCCTGAAATTTTCAAGCAATCTATAGGAATCGCCAAAGTTCTGTGAATAACAGGGCTGCATGGACTCAGGGAAAGGAAGCAGACAGCTTTAGGCGCCTCTACAAAAACTGAGTATCACGGGCCACTATTCTAGCCTCCAGAGGACTTTCTCCATTCTTCCTTGGGTCCTGCAGGTCATGGTTCATGAGCTAATAGGACCGTAGGAACCACAAACATACCATCCATGAAGAAAGTGGGCCAAGCATATTATTTTATAAATCCACGAGTGTATTCCACACTTCCACCAAGAAATACAGTCTCACCTAATGGTCTCATAAGCTCTACCCTCTCAGACTCTCTGGTTTGTCTTCACTGCTGGTAGAACCTATTTTGTCTGCGGTGGAAGCACAGGACTGAATGCCAACCGACTGTGGGCTCCACAGACAACAGACAGAGGCAGAGGCTGGAAAGGGCAGGCCCCATTCCCAAGGAGCCAGCAGTTTGCTTAGCTCCTGCAGATGGCTACTGGGGGAGACCAGAGTCTAGGGGTGCAATGTCTCCCACATCTGAGGAAAAAAATAATGGAGAGGGTTTCACGTGAGATCTGTCAACTTTAAAATGTTACTTACTTGAATTTAAAGGCAAAACAAAACAAATCAAATGTTTTAAAGGATTCATAATTTAAACACATGTCATGCCCTATAGTGCATTCTGTGCTTTGCAGAAATTATCTTACTTTCTCTTCACAAGAACCCCATGAGTACAGACAAGGAAATGAAGCTAACCAAGTTTAAGATTGCTTTAAGGTCAAATAAGTGGCCAGAGTTGGCATTTAACCCCAGGTGTCACCCAGGCCCCAACCACTCTACCTCATTATCCCTCTCACACTGTGTCAGTGTACAACCTGGACAACAGGCCTTGGGACTACCACCTCCAGACAGAACCAGCTTAAAGACTGCAAATTACTATCACAAAGGAAACACCCTACATTTCATGTGAGAAATACACTACTTTCTCCTTTACCAGTTTTTTTTAACTTAATTACTGTGGTTTAGTCTTCCAGGAAGAATATTGCATTGTTACCCTCATTTTATAAAAAAACATCAGAAAAAGAGCGTGGGTGAGTTCTGAGCACTGACTCTTCCCAGGAGCATGTGCTCTGTCTGAGCAGCCTGATGTTTCTGACAAAAGCACATTCTGAGTGAACGAGCGAGCTCCGGCCTGGGAACTGCCTACAAGAGGCAAGTATCGCCTGGCTGTAAGATGAGCATTTCATATTCCCAGAATCTTCCTCCCAGTATCCTGCAAAGACCCCGTCAAGCCTAATCACCGTGTGTGCCATCTGGCAGGGCTGACATGTATATTCCACCCATGGGCTCAGACTAACCCAAATCCCACGGTGGAATCCCAAAACCTTCCTCATCTCTGCTGGTCTGACAAGCTCGCGGTGGGTAGTGAACCTTGCAACATCTCCTCAAGACTTCTAGACTTTCTGCAGAAGTGGCAGCTGAACTCTTGCAAACTCACGATGTGCTCCCAAAGTAGAAATCGTCTTTCTTTCCCAGGAAAGATTCAGCCCCAGTTCTTGAACAATAACCCGATATCCCATCCTGATCTGGTCTGAGTGTTCTTTAGAGTCAAATAAAGATTTATGTTTGACACCATTCATCAACAAAACGCCCTAACAGTGGCCCCACCCTGCCTTCCCTCCTGCATTCTTTTCAGAATTTACCTCATGCACCCTCACCCCCCACCCCACCGTGAGACACAGCAGGACACTCTGATATTTTGGATGAAGAGCTTCCTTCATCGGATTCTACAGTCTGAATGAGCAGGCCCTGCTTTTTAGAGGCGACCTCCAGAGCCCCATCTCCGTAACAAAGCCATTCAGTCACATCTCTGAAACAAATTTCTTTGGTGTGCCAGGTTAGCCCGCTGCTGGTGAAGATGGAGCACGGTCTTTGGAGTTTAATTCAACCAAGGGTCCTTTGGAGATCACTGATCCACAGAGCAGTCTACTTCCACAAGCTCCTTTAGTCTGTGAACAGCAATCCTGCGTGTGGGACTCTGGGTTCGTATCCTGGGGTCAGTGCTCCCAGGAGTGTGCAGCACCCCCCCCACTCTTAGTCCAAGAGTGGCTTTCGCACTGAGGTCGCCATATGTTCTTTCACAACTTTCAACTAGTTCAAAGATCTACTAGTTCAAAGAACTCTTCTTTCCAGTCTTAAATGTGGGGGAAAAAATTAAACTCTTAATATGTATTTAACTTACAAATACATTGGCCCACAAGATAATGATGAAATCACTTCTGGCATATTGATATATGAAAATTATGAATCCTTTAAAATGTTGAATTACGAAGACTACAGTAGTGTAGAAGAGATTTTATGATGTGATGTTCAGTTCAAAACACAAAATCACCACGTTTTACAGAAGGATATGTGCATGGCCATGTGGACAAGGGCAGAAGAAAAACCTGGGAAAGAAAACCACTCCTTTAGGATGGTAGGACTTCCAACCTTGAGATATTTCCTCTATGGTGATTCCAAAATAAGATGTCTTGAAATATGTGTGTATTATTCAAATAAAAGAACACATGGTAGGAGTCCTTCTAAGTATTCAGACTCAGATTTTAGCAGGTTCTAACATGACCTAGAAGGATCTTTTTGATCACTTCTGTGAATTTTACTATTTCACCAAGCAATAAAAATAAGTAAAAGTAAACATATTAAAAGTGGTTTCAGAGACAATTTTCTTCCAAGAATAAAAATGTCATTTTTAAAACAATATATGTCCTTTTCCACATAAAAAGCTACAAAAGAAATGTACTAAAATATCATAGCACAGCTCTAATAATTTCCTTAAGTGTTTCTTTGGAAGCATATCAGCTAAATCCAACCCCAAATATGCAGCTTCCAAGAATTCCTTTTTTTTTTAATGGCATATTAACCAGGCTCTCAAACTCAATTCAGTTTTCAAAGTCTCTCCTTGAAATAAAATAATTTAGGATTTTCTTAAGAGTTGTCCTTTTGGAGGAGAGCAGGACACTCAGAAATAGCCATTGAAAAGCCCCACCTGATAATCCCCACCCAACCCAGGACTTCTTAGGGAAAGCTGGAGACAGAATTCTTCTTAGGGGAATCAAGAGTATTTGCTTAGCAAAAACATTATGTTTTTAACGGAGTGCGCAGTGCAGATTAAAAGAAAAAGCATGAAAGAACACAATTTCTCTATAAAAGAAAATAAGCAGATCAGTTACTCTGGTATTTGAGGAGACGGGGAAGGGAAGTTGGCCCCCATGAGATTGCAGGGGGTAGGGGTTCTGGGTACAAGGAGAGCCAATAAGAAACATCCAATAAATTGAGTAGCCAGAGTTTGAAACACACACAACAGCAATCTAGAGTATTAGGATTTCAAATTACCCCTCCCTTTTAATAAACTTAAACTACTTACACAGGTGTGTGTCAACAGTACTCTGGATCAATGTATAAAAGATCCAATGAAGAAAAATTTTTTAAATCTGAAGTGTATCGGTTATGATATATCAGGGAAATGGGACAACAGGTGAAGCAGTAGCATCAGAGTGAACTCAGGGTAAGAAGAGAGCGGGAAATGACAAGTTTCCGAGAATCCCCTGAGATACAGAGAGTGGGCTAGGTTAGGGGGCTCCCTCCAAGTTTACTGAAACATCCAAGGACAATCAACATCAGTAGACTAGGTGTGAAGATGCCCAGGAAAGACAATGACCTCTGGATCATCACAAATACCAGTTAGTTCAAGGACCCCCATGTAACTTAGTCAAGGATTTGGGGGTAGGAAGCACTGTCCCAATAGGATTCATTCATTGTTTATACAGATAATATTTACTGATCTGTTACTACAGATTTGCAGGACCCATCAAGGAAGATGGATCCCTCAAGACCAAGTCTCAGAGAACAAACCTGTTACTCTCACCTGGGAATAAAAGAAACAATAAAATTTGAAGGGAAAAACACCATAACAGGAGGCTAAGATACCACACATGAAGTCCAATGTGAGCACGACACGTCTTATGTGCTCCTTGTGATTTTTCCAACTGCACAGAGTCCAGGATAATGCCTCAAAGGATTATAAAAATTAGGTCAGTACTTAGGACCACTTTTAGACTCATTATAAGCTTAAAAGGTGATTTTTGAGATGACGCTTCAGGATGCAGCCAAAAAAGTCTCTGAAAATATGGGGGAAACCTGAGACTAAAATGAGTGAAAAAAACACCAGGACAACTTGTTTGACATAAGACTCTTATAACCCCGTGTGTTCACTGAAACCTCCTAGCTAAAAGCACAATGTTAATAACATGACGCATGACTTCCATCCCTGGAAGGAGGATGGCAGAAGTTAGATTTACACCAAACACCTGAGCGTCCCACTCTCTTCCTTTCCATTGACCATAAGGAAAGGGGGGATTGAGACCCAAGTGTGTAAGTGTGTATCCGCAACTACATCTCCACACTGAGCACGTGTGAAAGAGAAAGATTCCCAGCAAGAAGGTACGTTTTTATTGAAGCCTGTAAGCAGAAGCAGCCTGAACACGGCAGTTTTGGCAACTGGCAACTTCCTAACAAAGAAGAGAAAAGCAAACAAACCAACAAACCAAAAACCTGGTTCTGGCCTGAAATGAACAACTAAGACATACAAACACTGACTGAATTGAATTTGTTGAAAAACAAGAAAGTCAAATTTCTACAACTCCTGTTAGGTTCATAAACTCCACATTAAAGTAAAATAAGGTCAATATTAAAAAGGCACTCTTGCTGAATTTTTCAAGTGTGAGGCCACTGAATTAATTGCCTCTGGATGAACACCTTATAAAGACAATAAAATATTTGTGATCTAGAAATCTTTTTAATTTTTTATACACCTCCTGAAGGCGTTGGTAAAAGGCTCTATCTTCTCAGACATGAGTTTTTAAATGGGTTTATTTCTATCAGTGTTTTTTTTAATTTCCAGTTTCTAAACTAATTTATAAGTGAGAATCATCCAAGAAATACCTAAACAAATAGGAAGAGCTTCCTAGTTAGATGAAATGCCGAGTTTTTTTGTATTAGCTGTAAGTCATGTCCCCATCAGATCAGAGAATGCATTCTCCTTAATATTTTGACCTGGGAAAAGTAGACTCAGGAGTCAACTGACATAGGGTTGCCCTTGGGCCCCTGAATAGTTCCTACCTCTCAGGGTTGTCGAGCAGACACAAGGCAATGATGTAGGAAAGTCCCTCCTACAGACACTCCATCAGTGCGGTCCCGTCCTTCTCCTGCTACCATGGGCCAGACACAGCTGGAATTTTTTTTAGTCACATCACAGGCTTGGAAGTGGACTCTTTAAATATAATTCAGGCAGTCCCAGTTGAGTGTACACAAACCCTCATTTACATAATCTCCAATAAATAAATGAGGGTCTGTTTCCCATCCCATTGTGTCCAAGAATTTTATTCTGAAGGTCAGGGGAGGAACTGAGGCTCTTGATGGAAAGTGTGAGGGAAGAAGGTGAGTCAAGAGAATATTTTTCACTCTCCTGTCCCTCATGTCCCGATCAGGCTGCTCCTGGTTTGCCCTGCTGACCAACCCCCGCCAAGCTCCATACCCTCCCTTCAAAATCATATCCGGGTATATCCCAGATATACCCAGCTCCAAACAACAGATCCTAGGAACTTTCAGAACGTTTTACTTTTTTTAAATGATTATTAAATTTGTTTCAGGCAACGTGAGCTCATGGAGGACATTAGGAGAAGGAAAGGAAAAGTGAATTGTGGGAAATCGGGGAGGGAGACAAACCATGAGAGACTGTGGACTCAGAAACAAATTGAGGGTTTTGGGGGGGGGGGTTGGGAGGTTGGGTGATCCCTATAGTGGGTATTAAGGAGGGCCCGTATTGCAAGGAGCACTGGGTGTGGTGCATAAACAATGAATCTTGGAACTCTGAAAAAATAAAATTAAATTTAAAAAATCTTTAAAATGATTATTAGATGAAGATGATACTTATTACCTATTTATTCAACAAATATAAACTGAGTCCTGTATGTAGCCAAGCAGTATACAGGAAACTAGGATTATAATGGTGGAACTAGATGGGGCCTCTGTTCGCATGGTGTGTATAATCTGGTGGAAGAACAGGCACAGATCCATAATGGTCTAGATATACTGGATCCCTCTGTAGGTATACAAAGGGCTGTGATCAGCAAAGTGCACAGTATTATAGGAGCACGTGGGCAGAGGTGAGGGGGCAGCAAAGAGCATGTGTGGCAATATTCAACAATGATGATTTTAACATAAGAGCATAAAACAAAATGTAATTTAAATACTAGAGAATAAACATTAGGTAACTTGCATCCAATTAAAAATGATATTTCAGAAGACTGTGCCTGATGTCAAGGTAAGTATTAATTGTACATTATTTTATGAAAGAACAAGTTACCAAAAGCATTTACTGTAATGTTTCATATTTTTGTTCAAAACAAAAGTGTGTGTGCATAGAAAAATAGTAGAAAGATATACAGTAAAATGTTAGTGGTTATCTCTGGGCAGCAGGACTACACATGATTTTAATCTCATCTTCAGATTCTAAACAATTCACAAAGAGCATATAGTATCTGTGTAATTTAGTAAAGATATATTTTCATTTAAAATAGTTCTAAGAGTTTATCTGAGAAATTCATTTATCAATGCCTATCATGTGTAAAGTACCACACTAAGTACTAAAGCCAAAGAGCTAAGTAAGGATCACCCTGTCCCCCTGAGCAGCTCCCAGAACTATGATGCAGACATGTACTAAATACTGAGGAATAAGGTAAGGCCCAGGTATTAGGTTAATAAAGCCTGATGATTTACCCAGAGCTGATTCTTCCCTATCTATTTCAACCGAGACAGAAGGAAGACTTCCCGTTGACTTTGTCCTTACTGACCCACAGATTTTAGACAAGCAGGACATTGAGAAGACTTCTCTGCTGTCCTGCCCCAAGATCTATAATTATCAGGAAGCTGCTGATATTGTTAATTGTACTGTGATAATCAAATTTCATTGAGAATGATTTCCCATAATCATTAACAATCCTGTAAGTTAACTACCATTATTATTCCTACTTTACAGATGTGGAACACAAGCACAGAAAGGTCAAGATCATAACTAAAGGAGCTGAGATTTGAACCCAGGCAGTCTGAACCAAGAGCCCGGGTCCCTGATCATTACGCTTTGCTAGCTCCCTTTTATGAGCCTTACCATCATCTCTGTCCCCTTTCTGCCACATACCTCTTTTCCAAATCCCCAATAAAACAACCATCACTTGCAGTTGCTATTAGAGAGAGAATGGGGGACAGAACTGTCTGAGGGCAGAGTTGGTGGCCTCAGAGCCCAGCACAGGGTTGGAATATGTGGAGGGTCAATAAATAATCTGCTGTTGGAATGATCCAGAAAGCAGATTCACTTCTGAAGCTCCCCTGTCCATAATAGCTTAAAAAAAAAATTTCCTCTTTCTTCTAAAAACAAGGACAGGATGGGGAAAGGTCTCTGTAACTAGGAATTACAATCTTTATTTTCCTGAACATTATATAGCAATTTTATGGTAATCCTAAAGCTAAATATATATAAGAACATTTTTTACATACATATGCAATTTTGCTTATTGCATTATGACAAATCAATTTTATGATTGTAGACAAAACTAAAATGCCACCAAATGACTGTACCAATCAAGGTTTTCATAAAAAAGACATATGGATAATTGTTTATTTCTAGACATATGACAGAATTATTGGCACAGACTACAAAGTACAAGATAATATTCTGTCTCATATTTAGATTAACATAAATCACCAACAAACTACTCATTATTCATTGCCTGTGAAATAAAGATATCAAGCCACTTCCATTAGTTCCTGTCCTAATGCACTCTTCAACTTAACAACTTCTCAGAAACTGAGAGAGAAAGGATCATATTGTCAAACCCAGATAAGAAAAGTAATTAAAATACTGAGAAATATATTATAGGTCTTACTGCCTTGGTACATGCAGAGTGCTTGCTACATAATAAAAATATTTAAAGTAAATTATCACTTTTAATTTCCAAATGTGATTTTTCATATATTTCACTCATTAATCATTGTATCTCTTTTCCTCTCTTTGAATTCTCATCATTGTCTAGAAGCATCTCATTGCCTCTGCTGTAAGGCAACGCTGTGCCTACCTAACATTCAAAGTGAGTTAAAGAAAAGAGACACCCTCCAAGGATTTAAATTTTAAAAGGTATATAAAAATAAATGAACAAACTTAAAATAAGAGCAAACCTTAAAGCATGTAATGGGATAAAATACTTAAATACAATGAGTTGGGAGTGTTTGTTTTCTCTCCTTTCTCCATGCAGTCACTTAGATTAGTTTAAAACTGGGGTTTCCTTTGGAAACATAGCTCTCTGTGTGACAGATCTTCTATGCAGCAATTTCTGTTAGTAGTGTTTGGAAACCATACCTGCATAAGATACACGGTTTAAAGCAATCCTTCGCTCTGCAATGAGTCTAGAGGACTGTGTGGTCGGCACATATTTAGTGATGATCTCCCACGTGCAAGGCAGTGTCTAAATTAGCCAACCTAAATGCCTTCCCCCTGGTATGGGAGGATGGGACTCCGTCCCCTCATTCAGTGACGAGGACAGAACAGGGCAGCGTGGGTAACAGTCCATGTCATGAGGTAGGACTGGCTTCCAATTCTGGTTTTGTCATTTATGATGTACTGGTATGCTTCCTTCAAAACAGAGGCTAGGATAATGGCTAGCACAGTGAACTGTGAATAAATGTCTGTCACTTGTTATTACTGATGAGGAGCGCCAATATAAGGAATGGAACTGGGGTACACTATGTGAGGATATGATGGAGTCAGTATGTTTCAAGCAAAGGCATCTCAGCTTGAGTCGTTGGACACAGAAGACTGAGTCTCAAAGGTGAGAACAGGAGTGAGTTTGGGGAGGTGAGAACATAAGCTCTGGGAACAATGTTTTCTAAGATAAGGAATATAGGTAGGATGGTTTGGATATCAGGGGACAGGGAGAGGAGAGAAAACCATAGTAATTAGGCAAGCAAGTAAGAACTATAATGGAAATAAGTCACCTTAGAACAAGTGAACACACATGAATATTACTGAGTGTATGCATGACATCAAGCACCTGCATTTACCTCCACGGTCTCAGGAAATAAAACCTATATTACAGGGAGAATGGCAGAAATTTTTAAAAAATCAGCAAGGATGAAGAAATGAGAGAGGAAATAATGGCAGGTGAGAACCACAGCAGAGCTTTGGGAGAAATGGAGAAGCCGCAGAGCTGAGAGCGCCAACACCAAACAGGGGCTGAGGGCGGAGCGGAGGGGCAGCCAGCCAGCCAGTAAGAACACCTGAGAGGCAGGAACCCAGCCCACAGGCACACACAGCCCCTCCAGCCCGCTGCCCCTCTGCTGAGCTCCAGGAATACTGGCAGCTGCCCGCAGAAGGCTGGAAGGTTCTTCCAGGCACACACTGAACAGCTGAATGATTTCCCAACCACCTCTGCCTCCCCCACTCAACTTAGCTACAGTGAAGTCCAGCAACCTTCATGTTTTTCCTGTGCAGAGCATCTGACTAGCTTTGAAATAAATTCACTTCCTATAAATAATATTCCACAAAGCTTCCTCCACTTTTATTTTGAGTCTTAGACGTTTCTTTTTTTTTTAAGATTTTATTTATTTATTGGAGAGAGAGAGAGAGAGAGAGAGAGCATGAGCAGGGGGAGGGGCAAAGGGAGAGGGAGAAGCAGACTCCCTGCTGAGCAGGGAGACCAACTCGGGGCTCCATTCCAGGCCCTGAGATCATGACCTGAGAAGAATGCAGATGCTTACCCAACCGAGTCACCCAGGCACCCCAGAGTCCTCAACATTTCTTTAGGCTTTCTGAGTCAATTGAGAAAATACCTAAAATCGCAGGGTTAATTAACTTCCTAGTTCAAGGTCTAACAGTATATGTTTTCCTCCTTAACATCCCCAGTAATTTTATATTCATATGATGAGATGCCCAATGCATGTTTAGGGGGTATAATCCTATGTTAATAGGAAAAGAAAACAGGCAGGTATCAGATAGACCTTGACTCCCGACTTTGCCACAAACTGGCTGTGTGACCTCGAACAAATCACTTAACTTCTCTGAGTCTTAGTTCACCTACAGAATTGGGCCACAGTATCTCCTCTGTAAGGCTCATGAAATGAGACACTGCACGTAGCAAAAAAGAACAATATGTCTGATGCATAGCACCTCCTTAATACACATTAGTTTTTTTTTCTTTTCTATTCTTTCTCACCCATCCTCTCCCTTCCACTCCAACCCTTGTGCCTAGATAATAAATGACACCTATTTAGAGGCTCTTGGTTTATCGCCATTCTAAAGCACTTATGGAAACTTTGCCATCCCTTGGTCTTTTTGCCAGAGTCCCTGGTCTGTGGCCAAGGTCTATGGAAATGCGCTTGTCGGCAAGAAACTTTCAATTGAATTGAGGAAATCAACATTCACATAAATTTCAGATTTACAGCTGACCTAGTTCACAAACAGGATAAATAGGACTCCAGATGAGTATATCCAATATGAATTCCCATCTACCAGCCAGGAATTTAAAGGATACTGGACTGAACTCTGAAGGAACAATTTGAAGGTTAAGGTTCATCAGTGCTTCTGAAAATGGAAAGAGAGTCAAGGCTGATCTTAGAAGACATAACCCTTAACTGGGGGAGGGAGTCTGGGAACTGGGTGGCCTCTTGAGTCCTTTCCCAGTGGGGTCTGTAACTGGAAACATTAAAATCAAGGGCTCAGGGGACCCCTTCTGGAAATGAAAGGCAGTGCACCTGAAAGACCTACAAGAAGTTTCTTTCTTTGGTTACAAAGAGTGGGTTGCTTCAGGAAGTACTTTCTGTCACAAAGAATGCAAGCAAAAAATAAATTTTTTTAGTGAGAGAGAGTGTGCTCTGGTGAAGGGGAAGGGCAGAAAGAATTTTAAGCAGGTTCCAGGCCCAGTACTCAGGGCTCAGTGTGGAGCCCAGAGCTCGATCTCATGACCCTGAGACCATGACTTGAGCCGAAATCAAGAGTTGGACACTCAATCTACTGTGCCGCCCAGGCGCCCCAAGAATTCAGGCAAATTGTAAAAGAAAAGTGACCTTTAGGAAAAAATTGCGTTCTTTGAATCAGTCTCTTCCCTGATTTTGGAATGTCATAACAATTCATACAGTTCCTAGCATGGTGGGTAAGCAGGAACAAGTGACAAGCGTTCACGTTTAGATGCTGATCTAATAATATAAACTGCTGCCATATTTTGAAAGAGAAAAATCTTTGAGAGATGTATTTGTGGATAACTTATCCCAAGTTTCCCTATTAAAAAAAATGAATATTGTCATTGATATTCATTTGACCCCAAAGATAAACACAGTGTTCAAGCCCCTATTTACCCAACTCAGAGCAAATGTGCTGAATGACTTGTACTTCTGTTTTTATCACATCAACGAAAATTAATATTTGTTGGTCACTTTCTCTGTCAGAAAAGTGTTAATTACTTGACAGGTAGGATCCTGATTATCTGTTTCTTGAAAGCAGTTCGAAGAGATAGATATTTATTACTAATATTTTCATCACAATCTTCATCGTCCCCATGGCACACAGGAGAAGTTAAATTACTTGGGTCAGGTTCCCCAACCAGCAAAGAGTGGAGCCTCGGTATGAACCAAGCAGGAGAACTCGAGCTCTCACTTCCACTTCCATCATGCGATCTGCACAAGAAATTCATTAAATACAAAAAGCCTCTATTTTGCTCTCAAACCCACAAATCAAGAACAAATTTAAAGAAGTCATCCATGGTCAAAACCTGGGTTTCTATGTCACAAACAGGACTGAAATTCCACTCTCTGTGATTTCAGTAGGGTCTCCTACAGTTGAACCCAATGAGCACACCCTGACACATCTTTTAAAATACATCCTGGGTTCCCTGGGTGGCTCAGTTTGGTAAGCATCTGACTCTCGGTTTCGGCTCCGGTCATGACCTCGCGGTTGAGGGATCTAGCCCCTTGTGGGGCTCTGTGAGGGGCCCAGAGTCTGCTTCCAATTCTCTCTCCCTCCCCCTCTACTCTCCTTCCCCTCTAAAATAATAAATAACTTCTCTTTTTAAAAAGCAAGATACATCCTCTAAAATCTCACATAGTTTATGACTTCTGACACTCGGACATAAGAAATATGGCGGTCAAGGAAACAAGAGGGCTGGCTTCTTTTAAAAATAGTTACAAGCTAATGACACAGACTGTTAAATTCTGGGTGCTGGTGACCTTTCTCAAATATAAACCATTAGGCAAAGATGAGCGGCTTCTTTCCAAAGAAGCAGATGCTGATCTGGTGACACAACCTTGGGCTATAATGACTTCATCTCTGTGATACCACATGAATAACACCTGTGTGAGCATGCTGTGTGATGGATGTTGGTGCAGTCGAGTGACCTTGATCACCTCCCTGTTATTGAATTGTTGCCATAAAGGTTGAACCTTCGTTTTCCCAGCCATTATTTTGAAGCAAATTTGCCCAAAGTGAAATGGTAGCTTGTGCTCTTATGGACCCTTACACTGCAAATCTAATATCTCACACCAAGACGGAAATAATAAAATGGCTTTATTTTGGTGTCTTCCCATGGTGACACAGTTGTTCGCAGACAAAAGAAGTAGGGAAAAATGAAGTTATCTTGTATTTTTTGAAAGGACAGCTGCTAATAACCTATGATTATTTGTGAGTAAAATTTTGATTATAAGCTCAGACAGAATTCTATCTCTGGGTTGCTGAAACAGAATTAAGTTTAGATCACCTATCAGCTTAAGTGACTTGTTAAATCATGAGTTTATATTCTAGAATGTTCAAATTAGAACCTAACTAACTAACTCAACTAACTAATCTAACTAACAAACTATCCAACTCAAGATAGCGGCAAAAATAATAAACAAATCAGACATATTTCTAAGGAAAAAATGCCCTGCCTGGTCTTTTCCTGTCCTCCGGGGTAGGAGTTTCTCACTTACTGGAGCCAAGAGGCTTAAATTCGTCCTTGGTATGATCTGGTATTTTGCTCGTCCCTTTTCCCTGACAATCTGCTACATTTCCTCTTATTTTCTTTGCTTCTCAAGTCCATCTATCTGAATTCCCTTCCCCACCCCACCCCCCGCCTTCTCTTCCCTCTCTTCTCCTAGGAATACAATTAAGCAGATTATCATAATTTTGCTGTTTTCCCACTGTCCTGCCAAACTCACTCTTTTCTACAGCCCCAGGCTTTTTCACTGAGAATTTGGCCAACTTCAGTCAATGTACAGTTCCTGGCTAACGGGCACGCAGGCACATATGGAAACAGTGCTGCTCATCTCCGCCGCAGTCCTATCTCTTCACCTGATGAATCACTGAATTAAAAAACAAGGAAAAGGACTTTTATGCTCTTTGATATTTAATTATCTGACTTCATTCCTGAAAGCCAGAAGGAAAATAACTTGGGGATTCCTTAAAGATATTTCACATGTGAAACTCTGACACTTTAATAAATGGGCATATCTAATTTTTAAGTCAGGACTTTTTCTTTTTTTAGGAGTCATGTGGGGCACAGAACTATTTATCTTTCTCAAATATTCATCAGTTTCCCCTTAGTGGTTTTGAATAACAGAAATAAGGTCACTGGAATAAAGCTGCTTCACAAGAAAAAAGACTCTTTCACTTTGATTGCCTTGGCCCTGCCTTCATTTCTTTATCTATGATAAATGCCTTGTCTTTGTCTAGCATTATCTACCAGAGAGAAATCAGCTGTATGTAATTATTACAACCAGAGGATCATTTCTTTTCCGTTTGATATTTAAAAAAAAAAAAAAAAACGGCTGTCAAAATGAGCTGACAACCGAGGACAAGTAAGGAGTCTGGTTGCTGGGTTACATACAAGAAGGTAAGAGCCTTAAGGAGTAAAATAGTCTCGTAACAAATAATCCCTTTCGACAGGGCATGATGCCATTTTGGTCTGCATGACATCATGATCTCTGAAAATTGGGCGATTATTATTTTAGCTAACCCTAGGGAGTGCCAGTAAAAATGAGGATTCTCTTCCATGTTTTTAAAGCTCTGCTTCCTTTAATCTTGGGAAAACACAGAAAACACCAAGATTTAATGAAATGATCTTAATATGATCATTTTCCTTTCTCTAAGGACTACATAGTAAATTTTACATAGGTCTGAACCAAAAATTAGTTAATGTTAATGAATCAAAAAGAGGATCTGCAAAAGGAGAGTAACGGTAAGCGCCAAACCTGTTTATGCCATCATGTTATTTGGAAAACTGGCTGGTAGCCTACAACCAAGCTAGATAAATGGTCCAGCCACTGAGAAATCCATAGAACACTAACTTTTCAAAATGAACAGTAGGTGACTTCTGAGGAAGATGGCGGAGTCGGAGGATACAATACAATGGATACAATGAGATAACGCCCACATCAGTGTATATGACCTAGAAAGCAGTTCAGAGACTGGCCAAACAGACTCTTCACAGCAAAATGAAGAGAAGAGGCCACATCACAGAGGGTAGGAAAGGTAGGGAGGTGGTTGGGAGCCAAGTGGACCCATGTGACTGTTCATGGGAAGGAGGGACCTGCGGGCACGGACAGGGAAGAGAAGCAAACCCCCATACCAGGCACCTCAGGCATGGGAGACCCATATGGGGAAAACAAATCCCCATAATATTTGGCTTGGAAAACCAGAAGGGCCAACTTTCATGAATTCTTACAATAAGTGCGGCCTAACTCCTGGAACTTTAAAAATCAGTGAACTTGGCCCTGGGAGAGCCAGGAAGGCAACTGAGTCCCTGCACTTAAAGAGACAACACAACAAACATCCCTGCCGAGAAAGAGCCTAGAGGTAGCTGCCTGAAAAGTGCCAGGGATCACTGGGGGACTTCTCCAGGAGAAAAGGAGCTGGTGGCATCATTTCCTTCCCCTGCTCCACAGCCTAGACCCACTGATACCTGGGGGCACCAGCAAAACACACCAACACTCATTACCTAACTTGGTAAAAGCACACCCTGCCCCCTCACTCTCCTGAGGAGTTATCCCTACAGCCCTGTGGCAGTTTCCTAAAGTGGCTCCAGGCCTCCTCCCACAACACCCCTGCACAGACCTTGCTAACACCACATACCCTGCACCTGTGTTCTCCTGCAGCCTTAACACCTCTGACCCACCCATGGTGGGAGTCCATCCAAAGCAGAGCCTCATAAGGTACAAGGAGCCCTGACAGGGGCCATAGTAGTAGGGGACTTTAACACCCCACTTACATCAATGGATGGATCATCTAAACAAAAATACATCAAGGAGACAATGGCATTGAACGACACACTGGACCAGATGGACCCAACAGATATATTGGGTACACTCCATCCTAAAACTGAAATACACATTCAAGTGCACATGGAACATTCTCCAGAACAGATCACACATTAGGCCACAATTCAAGTCTCAACAAATTCAAAAAGACTGAAGTCATACCATGCATCTTTTCCAATCACAACTATATATAAAACTAGAAATCAATCACAAGAAAAAATCTGGAAGTAACACAAACACAGGGAGTTATTTGACCTCCATCTCCTCAATGCCCATATCCTGAACATTAATTTGAAGTTTATAAAAACTTCAAAACCTGTCATAAGCTCTTTTAAGCCTTGGGATCTCTGTAGCATTCCTAGTATTCTCTAAATTATGTTTCTGGAATGTTTTAAATCACTGGAAACACAAGGAGTGGAAGAGTAGAAACAGAAAGGAATCTCAGGTGGTTCTTCATGAGCCGAAAAGAAGCTTCCAAACAATCATGGGTTCCTGGAATTTTGCAGGAAAGGAAAATCCAGAGCATTGCTTGGATGCTCTTTTAAGCAAGCATCATTTTATATGTGCTGCCAAAGCAAGCAAGCATCATTTTGTATTAGCTAAATGTCTAAACTGAAATATGAAGACAAGCTGCATAAAGGTTTTTTGATTATGAAGTATACCAATTGTGTTTCCCTTTTGTGCAGAAGTGAATGAGCTGAATTTGTATCCCACTCTTCAATAGAATATACTAAGGAATTAATGAGGTCATTGTCAGCCTCTATACAAACGGAGCTGATCACTTACTGCTTTGTAACATCACCCCGTGTTTAATTTGATACGGAATCAGAATGAGGAGGAAATATTTTTAATAAATAACTTTTTAATTGAAAAAAATGTGCAAATAATAAATATATGTGCAAATAACTCATATAATGCTGAATGGTTCAACAAAGAAAGCAAAGAAGATATCAAAAAATACACGGAGACAAATGAAAATGAAAATGCAATAGTCCAAAATGTTAGGGATGCAGCAGAGCTGTTCTAAGAGAGAAATTTATGTCAACACAGGCCTATCTCAAGGAGCAAGAAATGCCTCAAATACACAACCTTATACCTAAGGGAGCTGGAAAAAGAAAAACAAACAAAAGCCAAAACCAGTAGAAGGAAGGAGATAATAAAAATTATCAAAGAAATACATGAAATAGACACTAAAAAAACAATAGAACAAATCAATGAAACCAGCTTTATCTTTGAAAAGATTGACAATCTGATAAAGATACAGAGAGAAAGAAAGAAAGAAAGATTCAAATAAATAAAATCAGAAATAAAAATGAGAAAAAACAACTGGAAACACAGAAATATGAAGGTTTATAAGAGAATATTATGAAAAACTATATACCAACAAATTGCACAACCTAGAAGAAATAGATAAATTCCTAGAAACATATAACCTCCCCAAACTGAAACAGGAAGAAATAGAAATTTCAAACAGACCGATTGCCAGCAATGCAATTGAATCCATAATAAAAAAAACTACAAACAAACAAAAGTCCAGGACCAGCTGGCATCTCAGGTGAATTCTACCAATCATCTAAAAAAGGGTTAATACCTATTCTTCTCAAACTATTCCAAAAAATACAAGAGCAGGGAAAGCCTCCATATTTACTCCATGTGGCCAACATTACTCTGATATTAAAACCAGAAACTACAAAAAAAGAGAACTACAAGCCAATATCTCTGATGAACAGAGATGCAAAAATCCTCAACAAATATTAGCAAACTGAATCCAATAATACATTAAGAAAATCATTCACCACAATCAAGTGGGATTTATTCCTGGAATGCAAGGGTGTGGCTCAATATTCCTAAATCAGTGTGATCCATCACATTAACCAAAAAAAGGATAAAGCCATATGATCATTTCAATAAATGCAGAAAAAGCATCTGACAAGTACAACATCCGTTCATGATAAAAACCCTCAACAAAGTAGGTTTAGAGGGAACATACCTCAATGCAATAAAGGTTATATGAAAAACCCAAGGCTAACATCATACTCAATGGGGGAAAATAAAGAGCTTTCCCCAAAGGTGAGGAGTAAGATGAGGATATCCACTCTCACCATTTTATTCAACATAGCACTAAAAGTCCTAGCCACAGCAATCAGACAACAAAAAGAAATAAAAGGAATCCAAATTGGTAAGGAAGAAGTAAAATTTTCACAATTTACAGGTGATATGATACTATATGCAGAAAACTCTAAAGACTCCAAGAAAAACTATGAGGACTGATAAATGAATTCAGTAAGTACAGAGGACTACAAAACATACAGAAATCCATTGCATTTCTACATACTAATAATGAAGCAACAGAAAAATAAAATAACAATCTATTTCCAATTACTCCAAAAATAAAAGACTCAATAGCCAAAGCAGTTTGAAAGAGAACAAATCTGAAGGTATCACAATCCCAGATTTCAAGATATATTACAGAGCTGTAGTGATCAAAACAGTATAGTACTGGCACAAAAACAGACACATAGATCGACAGAACAGAAGAGAGAACTCAGAAAAAAACTCACAATTATATGGTCAATTAATCTATGACAAAGGAGGTAAGAATATGCAATGAGGAAAAGTCTCCTTAACAAATGATGTTGGGGTGCACCGGGGTGGCTCAGTGGGTTAAAGCCTCTGCCTTCAGCTCAGGTCATGATCCCAGGGTCCTGGGATCGAGCCCCACATCAGGCTCTCTGCTTAGCAAGGAGCCTGCTTCCACATCTCTCTCTCTCTGCCTGCCTCTCTGCCTACTTGTGATCTCTGCCTGTCAAATAAATAAATAAATAAATCTTAAAAAAAGAAAAACAAATGATGTTGGGAAAACTGGACAGATACATGCAAAATAAAACAACTGGACCATTTTCTTACACCACAAAATACAAAAATAAACTAAAAATGAAGTAAAGACCCAAATGTGAGACCTGAAACCATAATAATCCTAGAAGAGGACACTGGCAGTAAATTTCTGACATTGGCCTTAGGAACTACTTACTAGATATGTCCCCTGAGGCACAGGAAATAAAAGCAAAAATAAACTATCAGGGCTACATCAAAATAAATAACTTTTTCACAGTGAAGGAAACAACCAGCAAAACTAAAAGGCAACCTATGCATATGAAACTGTTAGAGGGTTAGTATTCAAAATATATAAAGACCTAATAAAACTCAACACCAAAAAGCCAAATAATTCAATTTAAAAATGGGCAGAAGACATGAACAGGCATTTCTCCAAAGAAGACATCCAGCTGGCCAACAGACACATGAAAAGATAAAAGATGCTCAACATCACTCATCATCAGAGAAATGTAAATCAAAACTGCAGTGAGATCCTAGCCCACAACTGTCGGAATGGCTAAAACAAAAAACACAAGAAACAACTGTTGGCCAGAACATAAAGGAAAAGGAACCCTTGTACACTACTGATGGGAATAGAAGCCACGATGGAAGACAGTAGAGAGTTGCTTCAGAAAATTAAAAACAGCATTACCATGTGATCCAGTAATTCCACTAGCGGGTATTTATCCAAAGAATCCTAAAACAATAATTTGGAAAGATGCACGCACCCCTTTGTTTATTGCAGCATTATTTACAACAGCCAAAGTATGGAAGCCACCCAAGTGTCCATCCATTGTTGAATGGATAAAGAGGGTTTGGTGTATGCAGTGGAATGTTACTCAGTCATAAGAAAAAGAAAAATTCTTGCCATTTGTGACAACATGGATAGATCTGGAAGGTACAATGCTAAGTGAAATAAGTCAGAGGAAGACAAATGCCATGATTTCACTCACATGTGGCATTTAAGAAACAAACAAACAAAAAGAAACCAAAAAAAGAAAACAAAAAACAGACTCTTAACTATAAAAAATAAACTGATGGTCACTTGGTGGGGGGTTACAGATTGGGGGGATGGTTAAAACAGGTGAAGGGGATTCAAGGTACATTTTTTCATGACAAGCACTGAGAATTGTATACAAGTGCTGAATCAATACATTGCACACCTGAAACTAGTATAACACTGTATGTTAACTATACTGGAATTAAAATAAAATGAACAGTAGGTCAATATACCTTTGAGAAGGGTCCTGGTACAGGTACCACCTGATTTCTCCCTTCAAACACACAGGTTCAGTGAGATGCTAAACATGCCAGTAAGAATCGGTGACGCATTCAGATTCACCAGCTACGTCACCAGCAGAGAGTTGTGGAAGCATCAGAGCACAGGTATGCAACATGAGCAACCATCCATGCCCCACCATCTGAACTCCCAGTAATTTTTTAACAAGGAGCCCTACCTTCCCATTTTGTACTGGGCCCCACAATTCACAGAGCCTGTCCAGAGTCACAGATCCACATCCAGACAGATCTGGAATGGATGGGAGTCTACTACTGTCTTAGTGAAATGGGATAAATTCATGTAGTAACTTTGAGCCATTTCTTCTTTGAGAAATATTAGCACCACTTTCAGAGTTTTGGTATTTAAGGAAGATCATGCATAAACAATGGGCAGCAAGGCCCCGATCACACAAATACACTTAACAAATGTTCTGTCTTCACCACCCTCCTCAATCCCTCCCCGTCACAGATGACCACTCAGAGATGGCACTGTGAGGTCCAGCTGCTCCTCAAGTCAGTTCCCCAGTGTCACTCACAGCGAGCCAGCCTTTCCTGAAAGGGAAAAGCCAACAGGTCAGCTTTAAGTCACGCCTCGACATAGAGCCTGAAGGCAAGACAGCATGGGTCAGTAGCGGTGCCTTGATGCTTCCCATCCCATAGATGAAGAAACAAGTGTACGAATGGCATGAGATCCCCGGTACCCTCACATTCTAAAGCAAGCTGCTGGGCCACCCATATGGGGCAGTGGTTTAGAATCTTATCTGCTGCTTTTAGCTGGTTGCCCTTCTCCGGCAGGTATAAAAGGCTGAATTTGGAGACTGACCGAGAATTTCTATGGCATTCGCTACTCATGAGTGCATCAGAAGGGACACAGGATATTTGTTTCTCTCTTTTCTAGTTTCCTAGATTTTCTATAACAATACACCACCAACTGGGAGGTTGGAGCAACACATTTCTTATCTCTCAGGTCTGCAGGCTCCAAGTCCAACATCAAGGTGTTGGCAGGGCTGATTCCTCCCCAGGGCTGTGAGGAGAATCTGATCCAGGCTTCTTCCATTCTTCTGGTAATGTGGGGGTAATCTGTTGGCATTCCTTGGTCTGTACATAAATCACACTGATCTCTGCTTTCATATTCACATGAAATTCTCACTGGGAACATATCTCTGTCCAAATGTCCTCTTTTCCTAAGGACTCTGAGTCACACTGGAGTACGGCCCTGCCCTACTTCCAAATACAGTCATATTCTGAGGTATCAGGTCTAGGACTAGGACATATGTCAAATGTTATCCCCCAACTTCCATGAATTTGGAGGATAACACTTGACCCATAAAATCCTCTCTGAAGCCAACTGAGGTTTGCTTCGTGAGGCTCAAAGAATGTTGCCCTTATCCTGTGTCCTTTGAAGGACTTGGAATGCCTGAGAAATCCTTAGGTGTGCCTGGAGCAGATTCAGCCTGATGACAGAGTGAGCAGCACTGAGATCCTGTTGTCTTTCCACTGACAGCAAGGCACGGGGGAGAGTTTCCAGGGGACAGACTCGGAGCTAGCCTAGGAAGGTCATCTAAAGATCATCTGCGAGGGGATGTCGGCCAAGGGTCTCAGCAGCCAACCAAAGGACAATGTGCCCCATAACAAGAGCTAGTCAAGGAGGCTCCTAGCCAGAGTGTCTGGAAGCAGTCTCAACCAGTGTCCAAAACGGAGAGAGTCAACTTCCCAGCCTTAATTAGAAGGGACCAGTATTCCATGACACTAGAACCAGCCAGTTAAGGTGAACCCTTTCCCCTGATCACACAGAGCAACGGATAGAGGGGAGCAAGCAAGAGGAAGGAAGCCGGACCCACCTCCTTTTCTCAATGCGACATCTGAGCCTGCCGGAGGTCCAAGTCAGGGAAATTTTCAAACTTGAGTGAGTCTGGAATTTTGATATTTCACCAGGTAGAAAATTTTAATTTACTAATGTGGGACTGTCCTTGTTATTGCAAGAGAACACAAAGGTAAGTTACCCGTGCCGGGTCTCACCCAGGAGACAGGAACAGCAGGTCCAGAGCACATGGGTGGAAGGGAGTACTGAAAGAGAAATATGTAGCTTTTAAGGCTGCATCCTATCAGCCCGGTCGGATCAATCAACTGGGGACCCAGGTGTCATGATGTCCAAAGTGGGACAGCGTGTCCAGCAGGGGCTCAGAGCTTACAGTTAGAGAAATACATGCACAGTTTTCAAATCGCTTCGCCACTCAGGTTCCACTGTTCATCTCAACAGCACCCACGTCATAAGGTTACTATGAAAGTCAGATTAAATAGAATCTAGACAACAAGCTTAATAACATAGGCCAGTTTCATTCCAGGTGTGGGACAAGCACATATTCCGCTGGTGATCCGGACAAGGGAGAAGAAAGGATCTGCTCTCTTGAACACTGGCCTCCTACATCATGAACCATGCCATCGGCTGGAATTTGGGCTCCAGTGGGAAGAGTTATGTGGTTACTCATAGAGTTAAAGATACACCTAAAAAGTACAAATTTTTGTAAGTACTGAATTCTGATCAACACTAATGAAGGTCCTGACTTAAATTTAGAAGTACTTCCCTTATGGATCAAGGAAAAACCATACCCAGTCATACCCAGCAGATGCTTCGGCAGCTAAGGACTGATACAGAGGTGCATTGAAGCAACGGAGATGTTGACATTTTTTTTTTAAAGATATTTATTTATTTATTAGAGAGAGAGAGAGAGAGCACGAGCTCAGGCAGACAGAGTGGGAGGCAGAGGCAGAGGGAGAAGCAGGCTCCCTGCTGAGCAAGGAGCCCGATGCGGGACTCGATCCCAGGATGCTGGGATCATCCCAGGACGCTGGGATCATGACCTGAGCCGAAGGCAGCCGCTTAACCAACTGAGCCACCCAGGCGTCCCTTGACATTTTAATACCATCTACTATCCTAATCCATCGAGAATAACAGTGTCCTTTAAAATGGCATGCGGTTTTCACTATTCAAAACATCGTGCTTAAAACATGTAATATTTGCCTGGAGATCTTTGGAAGAACCAAGTCCCTGCCAGTTCTGAGTGTCCTTGGCTAAATTTGAGAGTGAAAATTGTTTTGTGCTAGGCCGCTTTTTATTTTCCTCAGAATACAACCAGGGGTATCAAAGCTATAAAGAGAGTTTGGTGAGTGGCAGAGGAAAGCCTTGGCTGACATTCAAACCAGAACTGAATTACGAAAAGCAGGGAATTTTGAGAGCCCAGGGGAAAACGCCTAGGTCATACATTATTTTCATTTCTTATCTGCTCTTTGGAGGCCATAAAAACAACTCCATTCTCTTGTTACTGGGTAAATTCACAGACACAGTTTCCAGTAAATCAGAAAGCTACAGGTTTCCCCAGGTCCTTACAGAAGAGTCACAGAGCACGTGTGAACGGCAAAATGTTCAGGCTCAATTTGTCACATGACAAATTTAGACAAGTGACCTTTATGTAGCGTGCACTGCTTCATGCTGGTAGAAGGTGTCTGAACTATTAGGGCATCACAGATGATCTAGTCTTTCTCCCGACTTTGACAAAGTAGCAGCGAGGGCCCACAAATTCATAGTCTCCCTCTACCTTCTGCTTGCACACAGCTTAACGGGACATCAGGATTAGAATGGGATCATGTAGCTTCTGCCACTCGTCAGGCTGCCTCGCCAGTTACGGGAATGCATGCTTATGGATACTCATCTTTTAAGTCTTAACTTCTCTGAATTTATTTTGGCATATATGCTAAATCCCATGTTCTACTTTGGGCCAACTTATACCCCCATATTTTTTATTCAGAGTAAAAGTGAATGGGAATCCTTCTTTTTTCCTAATCAATTTTCTTTTGGGGCAAAAAAAAATTTTTTTTCAATTGCCCAGGGGCATTTTTTCCTCCTCTATTGTGTTCACTTCTCAAATGTCAGGAGCTCATCTGGGCTCAGAGGGGGTTATGTTCAAGGGCTAGAGAGTGCAGATTGCCTGCCCGATGCTCCCTTTCTAGCTTTCGTAAAATCCCATCCATCTAAGTGTCCCAAAGGAAGTAGAGAGAGAAGGGAGGACCTTGGAGAGGCAGCCAGAGGAAAGAAGACATTTCTAGACCTGGAAGGAAAGAGAAATCAGCATGTTCCAAAGAACAGCTGTACCCTGAAGATAGGATGTGAAAATATGAGGAGTAACTAGGAGGAAAACCCAGACACATGGGGCTGCAGCCACACCTAAGACTCCTGAGCCCTAGAAGTGGCCCAAAAACAGCAGAGCCACAAGGCCTGAAGTCCCCAAGTGAACTAGGGCAAAGGGGATCTCAGAAATGACAACTACAGTCTCATCACTGATGACTGGAAGGGCCTTTCCAATGTTTTGGTGATGGTCCACATCCTAGGATCACCATACAACCCCAAGAAGAGAAAATGCCCATGACAGGATTGAACATCCTAACAGAGGCTCAAGGTCAGATGTATGTTCATTTCATAAGGTGAACACATGTGTTTCTGGTACCGCTGAGCCTGTGGACCAGGATTCAGACCCACTGCACGAACCCAGCTTTTATTCTGAGTTGATAGAAGATCTGCAGGCAATTAGATAAGGAGAAAAAGAAACCTTTTATGTTTTATCTGCTCTGTGCAGTCTGCCAAATATGGTAGAGATGAAGGCCTTTCGACCAAGGCACTTGACCAAGCTGGCAACAGTTGTCCCTTTTGGTAAGTGAGTCAGGATTATTAACTGAAGTTAGATGTGGGATGAAGAGGCACAGCGAATAAACAAATAGGGCAGTCTCCTAAGTTTGGTAACAAGTTCTCGTAAAAGTCGGATCTGCTGAGAAATGCTCTGAGACCCAAGGGGCTGGGCTGGTCTTTGGTAAAACTGTGAAGGAGGCATAGTTTTTCACCAGGACCTCATGCCCTAGGATTCTTCCATCCTGCTAAGTTGTCATCAGAAACTTCAACATTGCAGTGACGCGGTCACCATACATTTGCTTTGGACCCCGTTTTCTTCCTTCTATATCAAAATTTACCTCTTCCTCCATGATCCTATGAAATAATCTCAATCAGCCATGAACTGTATCTAGTCTTGATTGAACAGATTAAACTCAGTAAAATGTATATTTTGATAGAGAACATCGCTATTTTGACGTAGACACACACTTAGGTAAGAATTTCACCAGGGGCACCTGGGTGGCTCAGTGGGTTAAGCCTCTGCCTTTGGCTCAGGTCATGATCTCAGGGTCCTGGGATGGAGCCCCACATTGGGCTCTCTGCTCAGCAGGGAGCCTGCTTCCCCCGCTCTCTCTGCCTGCCTCTGCCTACTTGTGCTCTCTGTCAAATAAAGAGAATCTTAAAAAAAAAAAAAAAAAAGGATTTCAACAGGAACAGCCTTGGAGCACAAGAAACAATTTATTAAAGTGAACACAGGGTCTCATCAATATATCTCACCAGTCATGTTCTTTCTACAAAGTGACATTGACATTGCTCTGTCAAGAGATGGGATCTAAGGCTTTCGCTTGGTCCCACTGGGGTGATATCCCTTTGGGACCCAGCCACTAGGCTGGGAGGAGTGAAACAGCCACACAGAAGGGTCACATCTAGTCATTCCAGCACCCACCACAGCTGAGGAACCAGTCAGTAACTGGAACCTACTGCTGGACACTTGTGTCAGCAAGTACTCAGATGCTTGCAGCTCCTGGCTGATAATCCAGGGTTACAGATGAGCTAGAATGCAGATTTGTGACCAAAATAAGTGCTGTGGTTATTTTAAGTCATAGAATTTTGAGTGTTGTTGTTTTTTTATTTTTTTAAATGCAGCCAAGATCTCTGTTAGCATCGTCAAATCTTAATATGTGGGTGATTGTCTTACTTGCTTCTCTATTTGGATGGCTTTCTTAAGTTAAAAAAAAAAAAAGAATAAACATTCATGAAGGTTAGGAAAATGATGCAACAGTCCTAACATTCACTTAAGGTTTATTTGCTATCACAGTGGAGCTAGATCTCACAGTTCTTTGTTAAGACGTTGGGAGAAGGTAAAAGCTTCCCTCCAGAAGGTAGGGTTCTTTAGATTTGAGGATGAAAACTAACTGATGAACATAGATGTCATTACCCCTGAGGCTGTATATTGAGGACTGCTGACACAGGTAGCTTGTTAATATTAAGGGAAAATGTGGAATGCTAAGAAATTAATGCCTTGGGGAAAGAGGTACGAATTAAAAGATACTGAAGCAGCGACAGATGCCGACATCTAAAATAACTTCCTAAGTCCACTCCTTATGTGGGAGTTCTCCTGGACCCTTAAAGCAAGTGGCCCAGGGTCTGGGTACACAAGGCCACAGGATAAATGTGGTGGCCCATGGGAGTAGAGGAATAAAACATTTTCACTCTAAAATTAGTATCAACATATTATGGATTAGAAAACACAATGGATGAGAGTATATTGAGAAAAAATAAGGATCTTCCAAGAAATTTCTTGTTTGAAGGAGAATGCATTGGTTTATGTCTTAGACCCTGTGTATTTTTTTAATTATCATTTTGCATAATTCCTTTACATTTGGCTCATAATTCCAGTTAGCCATCAAACTACATTTGGAAGAATGAACTAAATCTTACAATGAGTTATGCTTTATATTTGGAACCTTGAACATTGACTTTTTCACCTTCTTTATCACTGTCTGTGATCTCTGATTCTTGGAAGAACACTTGTGCAGAAAGGCTGGTTCAGGGACACCAGCCAGCAAGTAGCAATGAGAAGAGGACTCTAAACTGAAAAGCCCACCCCTACAAATAAATTGTTCTACTTCACTTTGGTCTTATACTTCAAAACTACGTAGTAGTACCTGCTACTTACTGTTCAGTCCCACAAATACTGAGCCATCTTATAGTCTTAGGACAGTGCTGGATTGAGTGGTTCCTCATGAAATTTAGTATCAAAAACAGTACGGCTAAACTCAATGAACACATCACTACTGATTCATTCAATAACTTTCTCTACCCCAACCCTTTCTAGACTTCCAGGGTCCCCAGTGCCCTCATGTGAGAAGCCTGCCTTTATGGGGCTAGTTGCTAAAAATCCCATCAACAGAAGTCAACTTGAGATTGGGGTTAACTTCTCCTTCTTCTACTTCTTCTTTTTTTTAGAAAGAGAGAGAAAGAGCACATGCATGTGTGAGTGGAGGGGGGAGGGGCAGAGGGAGAAGGAGAGAGAGAATCTTAAGCAGGCTCCACACCCAGCACAGAGCCCAACATGGGGCTCGGCCTCATGACCCTGAGATCAGGACCTGAGCTGAAATCAGACGCTTAACTGACTGAGCCACCCAGGTGCCCCAAATTGGGGTTAACTTCTGAGGCACTTTTGGAGGCTTCCAGATTATAGAATCTTTGAGAAAATGGTCAGATTGTCAACAGATGCCTTTGGGTATCAAGAACAGTGCCTGACACATAATAAGTCCTGGAAAAATTACTGAATGGATATGTTTGTTGACAAATATATATATTTTGCATACATCTGTGCTGTACATTCAGACAGACACGGAGACTTAAATTTACTTTGGCTCTCGTGCATATTATTTTTCATCCCTAGAAAACTCTGAGAACAAAATCCCAGCTATAATCCTTGGAAATGATTGCTAATGACAAGAGGGCAAGAATCCAATCTACAGACAGGGTTTAAGACACCACTAAAGACATCAAATATAAAACATAACAAAGATACTGTTTTCTCTTCCAACACAGAATTATGAGCAAAACATAAAGGGATCTTGCAAGATTGTGATGACTAAATGTAATAGAAATCTCAGTGGTCTGAATGAGGGGACTTCCACTGAAAACTGGGTGCAGGGGCTGGGTAAAAGATGACAGAAGAGAAAGAACTATGCCACAACACTGGGATGCAGATCTGGAAAATCACTTATACCCTAAATTTGCTCTAAGATAATCTTTCCCAGGAGATTTTCTCAGAAGACAACAGTCCTGTGTGATAGTAAATTTTGCATGGGAAAAGAAAATTTGAGCAGGGGATAGGGTCTGTGGCAAAAATATGGGAAATGCTGATTTTGACAGGATTTTAAAAGTTTCTTGAAAGCAATATTTTTCAGAATCCTTAAGATCCTAATACACATTGCATATTTCCAGGAAGGGAATATGACATACAGAGTTCCCAATTGTACCTGCTTTTCAAGGAGTATCCTGTAGGACTAGGTCTTCCCAAACACATTTTGGATAATGCCAGTCTAAATCCAAGTGCAGATTATGAGCAATCAACAGCTAATCTTGAAGAGCCCTGGGTGGCTCAGTCAGTTAAGCATCTAACTCTTGATTTCAGTTCAGATCATGATCTTAGGGTCCTGAGATCGAGCCCTGCATCAGGTTCCACACTCAACAAGGAGTCTGCTTGAGATTCTCTTTCTCTACTTCTCTCTCTGTCCTCCCCTCCACTTGTTGCACGCACTCTCTCTCTCTCTCTCTCTCAAAATAAATCAATAAATGTTAAAAAAAAGACCCAGTTAATTTTGAAATTATAATTTTGGGAAGTAATGATGGTCTTGCTGGTCTCCCTGATTCTTGATGTTATAGGAAACATGGCTAGATTATATCAGTTAAAAGGCACATCTTCTTTCACTGATGGGACATTGGCAAATAAGCAATAATGAATGCACCCCCTTAAGAGCCCATGCATGAGTGTAGACAAAAGACAGAAAGCCTGTGAACTAAGAGAAAAGAAGTAATATCACTGAAAGAAAACCCTTCTGATTGTATTTCCACTTGAAGAATAAAGACCTAATGTTGCTCTAATGCAGAGAAATGCATAATAGGCACGGGGCATCTAGAGGCCTATTCCCTTCCTTGAATACTAGGAAATATTGAATAAATTATCAATAATTGCATGTTACTTAAGGGGGGGTTCCCCAGCCCCACAAGGCTTTTTGGTGTTCACAAACTGATTTTCTTAAAGTCAGTCTATCTTTGGTTTTATAGGCTAGTGACCTAACTTTCACAGGCATATTTAATATATGACATGAGTAATGGTTATTTACTTATAACTTACTAAATGAATCATTAAGGTTACTAAGACTAAGTATTAGTGAATCAAAATTAGTGCATTATCAGAGCTTAGTTACCTTCTCATTCAATATTTTACTAAGAAATTCACCGTTCAATGCTTGGCAACTTTGGAGCATTAACATACACGTGCAACATGCAGATACTTGGAATTTCTATGATTTTCTGCAAGGCAGAACTGCAAATGCTGCCTTGACTTTGCCATGGTTTCCAAATGCTCCTGTTCTTTATAACATAAATCACACCATCATTGTGAATTTCATTTGTAATGGGTTGTTTGGGTAAGCCTGCAATCATGAGTATACATGACTATAACTACACATTAAGCCATAATTTTCAAAATATTAGTTTCTAAGGTATGTATGAAATGTTTTTCAAACATGGATCATCTGTAACCCTATTGCTATTACGAATCTACAAAAATACCTATCACTCAACCCACCCATTCAATTTTCATGGCCGTAACACTTCATTGGTGATAAGCAGCCTATGAATTCATGCTAGGTAAATTATCTGCAGTATAATATACAGATTAGCAGGTTAAAATTTACAGAGTTATTTTTATAGTTTTAGCCCATTTTTATTACCTAAAATCATGAATACAAGTATATACTGCAATCTATTATTTCATCCTTTTACAATTCCTTCATAGCATTATATTCTTCTTCCACTAGAAAGGGAGACTATTTGGGGGAGGAGCTGTAAATGGGCTGATTTTTTTTATCTATTCTTAGTTTTTTGATAATCACAGTGTTAAAACATGAAAGAAACATTTAGTGGAAATTGTTAGTCTGGATTTCATTCTGACTTCTTATTAGAGCACAAAAAGTGAAACAAACTTAGAATTACATAAACTTTTACCTTTGTAGGGTTTATAATGACAAGCAACATAAGATTCCAGACTACTAATTCTCAGTATTTTCACCATCAAGGCTCCCTTTTGTAATATTCACTCAAGAATCCCATTATTGAGTGTTCTGTCCTACAAAATGTATTTTTTTTTAGATTTTTATTTATCTATTTAACAGAGAGAGAGAGAGAGAGAGAGAGAGATCACAAGTAGGCTGAGGCAGGCAAAGAGAGAGGGGAAAGCAGGCTCCCTGTTGAGCAGAGAGCCAATGCAGGGCTCAATCCCAGGACCCCGAGATCATGACCTGAGCTGAAGGCAGACACTTAACCACCTAAGCCACTCAGGCACCCCTGAAATGTATTCGTAAGTAAAAGTTTATTTTCTCATTTCCTTATTTCATAATCAAATAAACATGTAATTACTGGAGCTTCTGATGTGCATGAGAAAACTAGCAGAACACAATGAGTTGGTTTGATTCCCAGTCAAATGATTTAGTAAGCCTCTATATTTAGTCAATTTATGATCCTAACACACATTGTATACAAATTGAAAACATTAAAACTTTCTAGTAGATTCCTGTTCTCTGAAGACCAAAGGAACACCAGAGTGGAAAGAATTGCCCTAAATGTTGGAAAAATCTATAACAAACATAATTATAGAAAAAATCAGGCATGATACCATTCTCAGTGCTTAGTGGACTGGAACACACGGGTCTGGGAATCAGAAGACCCAAGTTCACCCCTCTGCTTCAGTGTCCTTACCAATAAACCAATGACTAACCTCAAGGCAGCACAGAAGGCTGTTTAAGAGCATGGCCATCAGACAAAGAATTCCTGAATTTGAACCCTAACTCCACAAAATCATTTAACCTCATAAGGGCCATTGTAATAAAATTGTTGATAGGTACAAACCTTAAGAGCGGACAGAGAAAAAGAAGACATACTACATACCAAGGAACAAATATAAAAATTATCACAGACTTTGTGTCAAAAAACAATGCAAGCCAGAAGGCAGTGCAATAATAGCCAACATATAATTTTTTTAAAGATTTTATTTATTTATTTGACACAGATCACAAGTAGGCAGAGAGGCAAGCAGAGAGAAAGGGGAAGGGAAGCAGGCTCCCTGCTGAGCAGAGAGCACAATGCGGGACTCGATCCCAGGACCCTGAGATCATGACCTGAGCCAAAGGCAGAAGCTTTAACCCACTGAGCCACCCAGGCACCCCGCCAACATAGAATTCTATATCCAGCAAAACTATCCTTCAAAACGAAGGGGGAAATAAAGACACAGTTCTCATTTAAAAAGGTAAATAGTAATAACATCTACCTCCTAGAATTGTATAGGTATTAAATTATTTAATATGGTAAAATACTCCAGACAATGCCTGGCAGATAATTAGGATTACCATTATATACTAGAAATAAAGTTCATACTAAAATAAGCTTTTCCAACACTTACATTTAATCTGGTGATGTAATAATGATGACTTAAAATGACATATTTCTAGGGTGCCTGGGGGGCTCAGTCAGTTAAGCAACTGCCTTCAACCTAGGTCATGACCCCAGGGGCCTGGGATAGAACTCTTAGTTGGGCTCTGAGCAGGAAACCTGCTTCTCCATCTCCCTTTGCCCCTTTCCTCTGCTCATGCTCTCTCTCTCTCTCTCTCAAATAAATCTTTAAAAAAATTAATAAAATGACTTATTTCCCAATGAAAAAAAAGTATAAGATTAATAGACCCTCAAGAATAAAGAGAGATAAAGACAACTGTTTGTTTTATAAGTATATCATATCAATAATATGACTCTCTTAGTCAATTTGGGCTGCCACAACAAAGTACCATAGACTAGGAACTTACCCACAACAGGAACTTATTTCTCCAGAGCTCTGGAGGCCAGCAGTCTAAGATCAGAGTACTGGCATGGTTAGGTTGTGATGAGAGCCCTCTTCTAGGCTACAGACCATCGATCAGTCTCATTGTGAGGAACAGGCAGAAGGAGAATCACCTAGCTCTTTGATCTCTTCTAAGGACATTAATCCTATTCAAGAGTGCTTCTCCCTCCTGATTTAATTACCTCCCAAAGCTCCCCCTCCTAACACCAACATACTGGGGGTTAGGGTTTCAACAGAGGAATTCTGAAGGGACATGAACATTTAGTCTATAACTGCACCTATTCAACTAGAAGGCAAACTCTTTCACAGTTTGAAACTACGTCTTAGCATAATACTTTGTTCTCAGTGACCTAAGAATATCTCACACTCTCAAGTCACTTAAAAAGTCTTAATTGTTTCATTTTCTCATTCAAGCAATGGTTATTGGAAATCTTCTATGTGGCAAATATTCTAACCGGTTTGGGGATTCCATGAAAGCCCAGACATAACATATCTTCTTGGGTTGTTTGGAGGACAGACTGCAAGAGACAGACTTGCAAACATGCAGATACAATATCAAAGCCCAACCACTGAGACACGGGTAAGTGCTGGCTACTGTAGGAGCACTGGAGAGACAGTTGACCCAGTGTTTAGACATCAAGGAAGGCTTTTTCAAGGAGATGCCCTTCAACAGTGTCCTAAGCAACAAAAAGAAGGATTTAGTTGGGATTGAGTAGAGGCTCAAGGATTTAAACTATGGGATGTTGTAGGATCTCGGGCAAGTCATCTGATCAGTCTGAGGCTCCATTTCTCAGCGTCAAAACAGAGATACTATGTTCTTCACCAAATTGTGGTTCGAATTAATGAAATGAAGGAGACAAAAACTGTCTTACAAACTGTAAAGCCCTGGTGGCACCTGGGCGGCTCAGCTGGTAAGCACCTGACTCCTGGTTTCAGCTCAGGTCATATTCTCAGGGTCTCGAGGTCAAGTCCCTTGTCTAGCTCTGTGCTCAGAATGGTGTCTGCTTGAGATTCTCTCTCTCTCCCTCTTCCTCTGTCACCCTCCCCCCACTCTTTCTCTCTCTCTCTCTCAAACAAATAAATATATCTCAGGAAAAACCTGTAAAGCCCTGTATGGGGTTAACACACAAATACAGGCAAAAGGTGTCACCCACTGGCTTCTGAGTGGCTTTAGGAAATAAGCAATATTCAGAAAAAGTAGAGAAGCAATATCCCCTTTCCCACTTATTGTAGAAGCCTGAAATGAATCTTGAGCCATCCATTCCAGCCCAAAATATGTACCGCCTTTCTGCCAGCAAAAAGAGCCATTTTTACTCAATCCTGGTAACAAAGATTTAGTAATAATGACAGAGACAAAAAGAAAAAAAAAAACAAAAACAAACAAACAAACACAAACAAGGCAGAGCCACTGGCTGAAAAGGACAGAGAATATAAGTTTCAAAACCTGCAGATAAAACAGAGCTGGCAGACCATTTAATACAGTATAAGCTGATAATGCTTTAACGCTTGGCTAAAAATGAAAGAGAGATGGCTCATTCATTTCTAAACCTACATCCCCGTCTGCTTGCCAAATGCAGCACATACAATGAAAGCTGTATATTACATGTTTGTTGAATTGCACCTAATTACTTTCCAAAACACCTAAATGATGACTCCCTATAGGAAGATCTCCTGGCGCCCGTGGCTGCTAGGGCAAAGGCGCTCTTTCCCAATAGATCCCTGACCTCCTCCCCAGGGTGTTTCTGTCACAACCCTTACACAGCCCATAAAAACTCTTTAGTGGGCTTTCTCCACCCATTTCCGTGAGCTCCTCACCAACTGTATCTAGATGAATTTCGTTCCCCCAGGACTTCACACAGCACCTGGTATATTACAGACACTCTTTAAATATATACTGAGTGATACTAACTCAAAGTAGAACTCAGGCTGGGGAATTAAGGAATGGTTGGTTGTCTTTAGAAGGGGAGTCTGGGGAGGTGAGGGGCTGTGTTCCTAACCTACAAATGGAATGGAAAAGCTAGCCACAAAATGAAATGCTTGGTACACACAGACTTAAAAAACAGCACCGTCTCTTGAACATCGCAGGTATTAAATAAATATTTGATGAAGATACAGAGAGAAACAATGCTTAGTAATTGTAATTTGTAATGCTTGCAAGAGCCTGGGAGAGCAGTTTCCCTGCAATTTGGACATTCTTGCCCAATTAAGTAAAGTTATTATTGTACTCAGAAACTTTTTCAACGAGGATCGCAGTGAAAATGTTTGCTCATTTAGAAGGAAATTTTATTTAGCCAGAAGATGCTGTTTCAGAGCAGTATGGGTGTGGTCGTTCTGCTGGGTTACTTAGAAAAAATTTTTCAATGTATTCGACATCCATGATGGGAAATGATTCAAGTTCCTATCATACAGCAGTAATCAAAAAGACACTTCTGTCATGAAAAGTAAAAACATCAGCCTCACCCTATATCACGTGAAAAACAGGAAGACCAAGAGCCAAACATGTCAACCCAGTCTCTGTGCTTATATTTAGCCCATCTAAGTCACCCTGCGCTACGGAGTCAGTCAGAACATCAGGACAGAACCAGCAAGGGGAAGGTCAAGGATCGGCTCTCTCCATCCCTCGCCTCGTCTCCACAGCTCTTGGTCACATGCACAGGAGGACCACAAAGGGACCAGCGTTCCTGCTTGTGCAGCTTCATCACTGATAGTACAAATGAGATTTGTACTTAAATGTACTACAAATGAGATTTGTACCTTAAAAAAATGTTTCCAAGATAATTTTTTCCTACAAAAGCCCTACTACTTACAGCTGGGATCAGATTACTGTCACACTTCTTTATCCCCACTTCAAGCAGACAACTGGTTCATAAAAATAAAGATAACACCATCTCACATCAGCTGATATAAGAAACAGAGCGTGCCCTTTGTGGCATCTCAAAAGCTAAAGTAGAGAATGCAATGCAATACCACCTGACACCAGCTAGAATGGCTAAAATTAACAAGGCAGGAAACAACCAATGTTGGTGAGGATATGGAGAAAGGGGACCCCTCTTACACTGTTGGTGGAAATGCAAGCTGGTGCAGCCACTCTGGAAACAGTGTGGAGTTTCCTCCAGATGTTAAAAATAGAGCTACCCTAAGACCCAGCAATTGCACTACTGGGTATTTACCCCAAAGATACAGATGTAGTGATCCAAAGGGGCACATGCACCCCAATGTTCATAGCAGCAATGTCCACAATAGCCAAACTGTGGAAGGAGCTGAGATGCCCTTCAACAGATTTCATGAAGATGTGGTCCATGTATACAATAGAATATAACTCAGCCATCAGAAAGGATGAATACCACCATTTGCATCGACATGCACGGAACTGGAGGGGATTATGCTGAGTGAAATGAGCCAAGCAGAGAAAGATCATATGGTTTCATTCATATGTGGGACAGAAGCAATAGCACTGAGGACCACAGGAGAAGGGAGGGAAAACTGAAGGGGGAGAAGTCAGAGAGGGAGATGAACCGTGGGAGACTATGGACCCCAGGAAGCAAACTGAGGGTCTCAGAAGGGAAGGACTGGGGGGAAGGGGTAACAGGGTGATAGGTATTAAGGAAGGGAACGTGTTGTAATGAGCACTGGGCATTATACATAACTAATGAATCACTGAACACTACGTCAAAAACTAATGATGTACTATACACAGTGGTTAACTGAACATAATAATAAAAAAAAGAAGTGAATGCCTGCATCCAGAGGCAATGACACCTTCTTCTATCAATGGTTATCAGTAAACCTAAAGCCAGGGCATGCTTCTGTCAGAGAGTGCCATCGGGGATGTAAAAGCAGAACCAGAAGCAAAAGGTAGAGAAGATGTGATACATGCAAGACACAGCCCTACAGAAACCCGATCAGCACTCCATTGGCCATGGTCACAGTCAAAAGGTATTATGGCTTTCATTCTCCCATAGCTTTCAAAAATGTCTAAAATTTCCTTTTTATTCCTAAAGGACCCAGACACTTTGTTCCTAAAAATTAGATTATTCCTGTATATTAGCATTTTGTTGTTGTTGTTTTTAACCTGAGAAACAGGTTTGAACCATTGACCAAGATGGTGTAAGACAAACAGCACGTGGTGGTTGGGGGGCCTCTCCCCACTGCGGCCAAGTGGCTCAGACCCTCTAGAGGGATACCTCGGACAAAACCAAACTCTGCCCTTTTATTACTTAACATATTCTGTTGTGGACATCACATTCAAGTTTATAAGAAGCAATCACACCTGTTTTCTTACTCAGTTCACCATATTGGTCTCGCTTAGAAGTTTTATACAAGGGTCTAAACTTTAAAGCTCTTCAGTGACTTCATCCTCTTAGGATAAAATCCACATCCTTCACATGGTCCGCAGGCCCAGTGGTGGTAAGAGCAGCAAACCCTAGCATGCAAGCGTCATGGCAAGCTCTGTTCTAAGCATTCCCATACATCAGCTCATCGAATCCTCACAATTACAGGCAGATGTGTGCTCTCTCATTTTGCAGATGGAACAACAAGGAAAGAGAAAGCGGTGTAACTTGAATCCAGGCTCTCTGGCTCCTTGGTCTGGGTTCACACCTCTAAGCCCTACATCGCCCCACATGAACTGGGCCCTCTCTATTTCTGAAAACTCAATACATGCCACACTCGCTGCCGCCCATTATATTCCAGCTACATGGCCCTTCTTTCTGGGCCTCAAAGGTGTCCATGACTTTCTCCATACTAGTCCTTTGCACATGCCCTTCCTTCTGTCTAAAATGCTTTTCCCACTGCTGGAACAACTGCTTCTTCATTCTTTAGGTCCCCATTTAAATGCCATGTCATAGGAGCTTCATCTTTGACCACCTTACCTAAAGTAGACCTTCCTTCTCCTTCTTATTTTCTGTTATAGTACCTTTATTATCTTCCTAGCATTCATCACCATTTGAAATTTTACTTTTTAAGTTGGTTCCCTGAGTTATTGCTTGCTTTTATTTCTAGACTAAAGGCTACAGAGCACTGGGGCCGCTCTACTCTCAGCACCTGGAACAATGACTGGCACAAAGTAGGCTGTGGATAAATTACTACTTGCTGAATGAAAAAAGGAATGAATGATATTTTAAAATTTTTTTAAATGTGTGTTTTAATTCTGAACACTGGGGGTACCTTCTCAGCCCCTCACTGACTGTGCACACACAGATGGCCTTGAAAAGGAGATGGTGCATTGCCTGGTAGTGGGAGTAAATGTCAATTACAGAGCAAATGACTGCTTAGTATGAAGGATGAGGGATGTAGGGAGCATCGTGGAAGTATGGGATGGATAAATAAACATCTGTCACTCCCAGAGTAATCTGCAACCTTAAAAATGATTCTATTGGGGCGCCTGGGTGGCTCAGTGGGTTAAAGCCTCTGCCTTTGGCTCAGGTCATGATCCCAGGGTTCTGGGATCAAGCCCCGCATCGGGATCCCTGCTGAGCGGGGAGCCTGCTTCCTCCTCTGTCTCTGCCTGCCTCTCTGCCTACTTGTGATCTCTGTCAATTAAATAAATAAAATCTTTTTAAAAAATGATTCTACTTTTTTAAGACCAGTTGTGAACAAACCTCTCCTTAAATAACACCACACATTCCCATACTACTTCCAAAATAGCTCAATCTAGAGCCACCAGAAAGTTCTATCAGAAAGATCACTCTTACCCTCCCTGAGCAGGAAACTACCACTCTGTCCCTTGAATCATTTGCCTTCCTCCTACCTGCTGAAACCATGCAGAATCCATGAACCAACTTTGCTCCAACACACAAATAACCATCCTTGCTCAAGTTCCTGAAATGGAGCCCAACGCTCCTGGTAGGAATAAACAGTATGAGAACAGCACAACTTCCCTCAGCTTCCTCACTGAGTCTACTCTTCTGAAGTGGCTACAAGTTTTCTTGTATTGAATGAGACACGGTAGAAATAAAAGAAAATAAGAAAAAATTTAAATAAGATGCTCATGGATTTATGTATCTGAACATCTGGTTGATCCATGAATCACATACAGACAGTCCCTAACCTTTTCACAAATGCTCCCACGAGGTCACTTCTAATCATGAAATTTATTTCATGGTTCCTCCAGGGGGAAAATTTTCCCATTAATTCCCCATTAAACCTCTTTTTGTTCAGTTCAGTGTTCTCACTTGAGGGTGCCTATGCCCCCAGGAGACAACGTTGCAGTCTGCAGACACCTGTAGTTGTTATGTCTGGAGTTGGGGTCGGGGGTCTACTTGCATCCCGTAGAGGTTCCATTAAAGCCAAACATTCCACAGTGCACAGGAAGGCACCACCTCCCACACCCCCATGCATAAGACAATGCATTATCCCACCCAAAATACCCAGAGTTCCAAGGTGAAAAAGACTTCTCCATCCAGTGATTCTCAGTGGGGGCAGTACTGCCCCCTTGTGGGAACTTTGGGAATTTGGGGGTGCCTTTCCATCATCCTGTCCTGCAACCCACAGAATACTACTACACACTGAAGAATTATTCTACAACCCATGCAATTTTAAAATCTCTCATTGGCCATTCATGCATAAGAAAAACATGTATGAAAAAAAGAAAAGAAAAGAAAAGAAAAACCTGTATGTAACCATCTAATCCTAGAACCTAAATCTCTTTTACATGGAAATGAAATTTTTTTTTGCATAGTTTTAAATGACATTAAGTTTGCCAGTAATGCAACTATCCTGTGAATTAAGGAGAAAGGATATTTTGTTATTTTGTTAGAAATTTTGCAGAAAGTTGTTTACCGTTTTAGAAAACTGAGTCACTCGACAGAAATACCGCTAGTGGTATGGGGTGACCAATACAACACACCAGGACCAAGGTAAGTTTTCAGTTGTTCTCTGACATGATTTTAGGAAGAGGAGCAAGCACTTCCCATCTTCAGTTCAATGTTCTACACAGTCCTTTTCCTGTAGTCATTTCCAGCCTGGGCATTACAAGCACTTACTAAGCCACATATTATTTGATTACACATTATTTCCTGTTGTTTCTTTTTTGGAACATCATTAGCATACTAGATACACATACACACACTTTTTACGTGTGCAGATGGGTTATATTATCTATGCATTTCATTTCAGAATAGCCTGGGAGCACTAGAGAATGTCTGGCATGAAAAGGAGAACATTGGGTGTATTAGGATTATAAACCACTACTCTTATCCATCAAAGCCTTCTGGGATCTTGATTCTCTTTTCCAATAAAATTACCAATCCTTATAGCATCTTGCCCTCTGCAAATCTGATTATGATGCCACTGATGTCCTCATGCAGATAACTGATAAATACGTTTAATAGAAAGCCAATGACTGATGTTGGATAGTGGAATTCACTTTTCTGCACTTCTTCCACAGAATTCCACATCTACCCTTTCAACTACCTTTACACAACTTAGTACAAAAGATAGCCCTGGAAATTTTCAACAAAACAGGGGCTGATCACCTCTTCCAATGGGTGACCCCTTGGTCCTCGGCTGGCCCCTCTTCCCACTACTAAAGGCATTTGGATATTTCCAGGAAAGTTTCTATGAGATGAAATGGTCATTTGAATTATTGAACTCATCAGCACTGAGAAAAACTTGCTTAAAAAAGAATAATAGGGGCGCCTGGGAGGCTCAGTGGGTTGAGCCTCTGCCTTTGGCTCAGGTCATGGTCTCAGGGTCCTGGGGTCGAGCCCCGCATTGGGCTCTCTTCTCAGTGGGGAGCCTGCTTCCCCCTCTCTCTGCCTGCTTGTGATCTCTCTCTCTCTCAAATAAATAAATCTTAAAAAAAAATAAAAAAGAATAATAAATCAGGGGGCTCTTGGTGGACTCAATGGGTTATGCGTCCAAGTTGATTTTGGCTCAGATCATGATCTCATGGGTCATGAGATCAAGCCTTGTGTCAGGCTCTGTGTTCAACATAGAGTCTGCTTGAGATTCCCTCTCCCTCTCCCTCTGCCCTTCTCCTCACTCACTCTCTCTCCAAATAAATAAATAAAATCTTCTAAAATAAATAAATAAACAAATAAATAATCAGATGGCAGATGGACAGGAAGCAAATGAAACAAAAGCATATACAACGTTGAGAAGAACGGAGGACAGATACTTCCATCTGGGTAGCATAAGTGTTCAGATAGATTTTTCTCTCAAAAAGGCCTCCATGAGGGGCGCCTGGGTGGCTCAGTCATTAAGCATCTGCCTTCAGCCTTCTGCCTTCAGGGTCCTGAGATCCAGCCCCACATAGGGTTCCCTGCTCATCAGGGAGCCCGCTTCTCCCTCTCCCGCTCCCCCTGCTTGTGTTCCCTCTCTCGATATATCTCTCTCTGTCAAATAAATAAATAAAATCTTAAAAAAAAAAAAAGGGGGCCTTCATGAGTCCATATTGAATAGTACATCATTAAAAATTCAATATCACCAACCCCAAATCAGGCCCAGGAATCTGGATTCCTTAAAGCATCTTGGAGGAAGAGTGGCTGAGCATTAAATATATTCCAACAAAAATATTTAAATTTAAATTTAAAATAATGTTTTCAAATGATACCTGAACTTCTTTTATTACATCGTTTACTTTATATAAGACCAAATCACTAAAAAATAAACAAAATTTTTAAAAGACCAAATCACCAATAAGACTAGCTAATTTGCACTGTCTCTTGAGCTGTTCTTAAATGTCTAAGAGGAAGTTTAAATTCTTAATGGTAGAAATACAATTCCTATTATAGGCCACATTAATGAAAAGTAGTTAGGTTACAAAGTATACATGTGTGTACTTCAGCTTGGGGTAAAAGTGGGAGAACTACTTAAATCTGACTTTTAAATATATCAAATAATGCCAACTTAAAAAGTTTTTTTTCTCCCCAACATAACCCTGTTGTTTTAAGATGTGTAATTTTGACTGAAACATTTAGAGCGTTTCAAAATTAGTTTGTATTTTGACACTGCTTAGATAAATGTGCCAAAGAAAACTTGTCTTTGCCATAATTAAGCATACCTGAGGTTTATTCTACTTGTTCTTTGTTGCCCTAAGGAAACAATTTACTAAAATTATAGAGAAGTAAAGTGTTGAAACGAAAGCATGAAAGTTTCTGTCCCCCTAAAATTACAGGTAGGAAAACTACAGTCTACAGAAATGAAAATCACTTGTTGCCTCTCATTTTAAGCCCAATTTGGTTCCCATAAATCTTCATAAAACCTATACTGTGCAAACAAGAGAGCCATAAGCCACCAGAGATCCATGACATGTCCTGGAACCATGAAAGACTAATCCTTTCATCTGAACAAAAGGACTATGAATCAACAACTGGGTCTTGTGAAAAATAAGAGAAGGGGCAGGGGGAGGGGAGGGCAGACAGAAATGGCAGGGGACAAAGCCTCTGTGAAACTCCGCATCGTTACCTAAGAATGCCCTTCACCTTCGCCTCATCTAAAACCTCTTTTCCACAGGGCTCAGTGAACTGCAGAAGTCCCAGCTTTATGCCCTGGCCTTAAAGGAGACATTTTTAAAAACAGATGGTATACTGTGCTGGCTTGACTATTCCCTTCCCCCTGCCCCCGCCACCAAAACTCATGTCCATGCAGAACCTCTGAACATGACCTTAGCTGGAAATCGGGTCTTGGCAGATGTAATCAAGCCGGGTTGTCTTGGGTGACAGCGGTCTCTACAACTATTGCCCTGGCGAGAAGAGGGGAATCTGGACACAGACACACACAGAGGGGAGACAGCCAAGTGAGCAAAGGCAGAGACCAGAGGTACACGCCTGCAGGCCAAGGAATGCCCAAGATTGCAGCCAACCGCCAGAGGGGAGGAAGGCTCAGGAAGCATCCTCCGTCAGCGTTTTCAGGGACAGCATCTCCCTGCTGACTTTGGAATCCCACCTCTGGTCTCCAAAACCATGAGAGAACAAATTTCTATTGTGTTGGGCTGCCCAGTCTGTGGTGACTTGTCACAGCAGCCCATGGGAACCAGGATTCACCTACAGAGATGGTTCTCCAGGACGGTCTGGAAAATGTCCTGGTCCCCAACTTCCCAAGCCTATGAAGTCAGAACCTGTTGGGACAGAGCCCGGGAGTCTCCTGTAACACCTAGCTAGAGGTTTACACTAGAGGTCTGCACGTACTTTGGTTGAAGGGC
>RCUC01138830.1:0-10526 GCA_003697995.1 Taxidea taxus jeffersonii | reverse complement strand
TCACTTATTAGTGCTTGGAGTTTTTTTGCAGAATCCTTGGCATTTTCTATGGAGAAAATTATGTCATCTGTGAATAGGGACAGTATTATTTCTTCCTTTCTAGTCTGTAATGCCCTTTATTTCCTTCTCTTGCTTTGATATACTGGCTCGTTCTTCCAGTACAATGCTGAGTAAGAATGGTGAGAGCAGACCTTGCCATGTTCCCAACCTTAGGGGAAAAGCATACAGTCTTGTACCATTAAGTATAAGACTAGCTGTAGGGTTCTTGTAGATGCTCCTCATCAGGTTGAGGAAATCCCTCTCTATTCCTCTCTTCTGAGAGTTCTTTATCATGAATGGGGTCTAATTTTGTCAAATGCTTTTTCTGCTTCAGTTGATATAATCGTATTATTTTTCTTCTTTAGCTCATTAATAAGACATCAATTGATTTTGAAATATTGAACTGGATTTCATTTCTGGAACAAACCCCATGTGTATAAATTCCATGTGTCATGGTATATAATTCTCTTTATATGTTGCTAAATTCTACTTACTAGTATTTTGTTAAGGATATGTCTAAATTCATGAAGGATATTTGGTCTGCATTTTTTTGTTTCTTTGCTAATTGTTCTTTCTTTATCTTTTTTTGATATCAGTATAATTCTGACTTCATAAAAGTGAATTTGGGAAGTGTTCTTCCTATTTTCTGGAAGAGACTGTGTAGAATTAATAATTCTTCCTTAAACATTTGGTAGTATTTTTCAGCAAAACCATCTGGGCCTGGAGATTTCTTTCTTTTTTCTTTTTAGGAATTTTAAAATAATGAATTCAATATTCTTAATAGTTGTAGGGCTGTTCAAATTATCTCTTTCATATCAAGTGATTTGTGGTTAGTGTGTGTTTTTGGAGAAGATGGTCTATTTCATCTAATGTGCCAAATTTATGTGTGTACAGTTGCTCATAAATTTCCATTATCAACCCTTAAAAGCAGGATCTGGAGTCATAGTCTCTGTTATATTCCAGATGTTGACAGTTTGTATATTCTCTCTGTAATTTGTCAGTGTTGCTGGGTTTGTCGATTTTATCTTCTCAAAGAACCAACTCTTTGTTTTGTAGATTCTTTTTCTTCTTTCTTCTGTCTTCTGATTTCTGCTCCTTATTATTTCCTTACTTCTGGCTTCTTTGGGTTTATTTTTCACTTCCTCTTATAGAATCTTGAGGTGGAATCCTGAATTACTGACTCGAGATTTTTCCTCTTTGCTAACATATGTATTTAGTGCTATAAATCTCCCTCTCAGCACAGCCTTAGCTGTGCCCACACAGTTGCCCACACAGTTTGATGTGTTGTATTTTTATTTTAATTCAGCTCAATATATTTTTTTTTTCCTTTACTTGAGACATCCTCTTTGATCCATGGGTTATTTGGAAGCATGCTGCTTCCTTTCCAAGTGTCTGGAGATTTTCCTTTTAGCTTTTTGTCATCAATTTCTAGTTGGCTCCCATTGTGATTAGAAAACATACTGTATGGTTTCCATTCTTTTAATTTTCTTGAGGTTTGTGTTCTGGCCCAGGATATGGTCTGTCTTGGAGTATGATTCCCAGCAGTTAAAAGAACGTGTGCCCTGCTATTGTTGGGTAGAGAATTCTTCAAATGCTGTTTAGATGCTGTTGGTCATTGGTATCGTTGAGTTCTGTATCTTTGTTGATACTCTTTTTTTTTTCCTTTTAAAGATTTTATTTATTTATTTGACAGACAGAGATCACAAGTAGGCAGAGAGGCAGGCAGAGAGAGAGGAGGAAGCTGGCTCCCTGCAGAGCAGAAAGCCCGGTGTGGGACTCAATCCCAGGACCCTGAGATCATGACCTGAGCCAAAGGCAGAGGCTTAACCCACTGAGCAACCCAGGCGCCCCTTTGCTCTTGAATTTACTTGGCCTTCATTGACATCCAAGGGGGATGCTTCCTGTTCCTCTGGGGGATGGGTGGGTGGATAGGAGTTCTGGCTCCCCACTGAGGCTCCACTGAAATCTCCCCAGCTGGGAGAGATAGAGATGCTTTGTTACCTCTTTCCACCTTGAGCCCCGGGTTGGGGGAGGGAGGAGGTTTGTGACCTTGTTACTACTGGGCCGTGGTGAAGGTTCTGGCTCTATCTGGCCTCCTCTGACAAAACCCCCATGGGGGAGAGGGGGGATGTCTTTGTCACTGCTGAGTTGGGGGAGAAGTCGAGACTCCCCAAGTGTCTGTACTGACACCACAGAGAGAGACCTCATTACCAGCTGGCTGGGATGATGGTCCTGGCCCCCCACTCAGCCATCTCTGACACCAGCCCTGTGGGGATGTTGGGGCCCCTCATTACAGCCTGGTTAGGAGTGTGTGGGCAAGGCTTTTTTTTTTTTTTTTTCCTGTGTGTTTAGCTAAAGTAGGGCAGTTTTTGTCTAAAAGTTTTCTGTCTTGTTGGGCTGCCCTTTCTCGGTCCTTTGGCTGGAGAGAACAGGCTTTTGTTGGGCTTCTGGTTGTCTGTGCTCGCTGGCATTTCCAGATGGCAGCTGCCTTGGCTCCAAGACCAGGTTATGTACAGCAAAAGAGAACCCAGGAACTCACCACCGTGTTGTTTCTTGGGTCTTGAGGCCCCTTCTTGGCCTTTCTCCTCTCCATCTTTCAGAATATTCTTATATTTATAATAAAATGCTCATTTTTGAGGTGTACTTAGTGAAGGAGTAAGGAAAAATGCATCTACTCCATCTTCCCAGAAGCAGAAAAGTCTCTGTGCTGTTTTTGCAACTTCCTTGAGTTTATGATTATTTCAAAATGAGAGGTTAGAGAGAAATTTTAACATAGGCATCTCGCCAATTTTTTCACAGGTCAGAATAAGAAAGCTTTCTTACTCAAAAAGAATAAAACAATCCATCAATTGAAGTCAGTGTGTGATAAAATCCAAAGGATGGCCACTCAGAGGCAGGAGCAGGTTTGGGGCTGACTTTAGCAGGAGTAGGTTTACCAAGACAATGGGACCGTGAACAGCACTGGCGGTGCCCAGGGAGGTCGGGCTGGGCTGGCAGCTCAGGATAGACTTGTGGGGTGGTGTCTCTAAAGATTATGAAATACTTTTTGGGGCACCTGGGTGACTCAGTCGGTTCAGTGTCTGCTTTCAGCTCAGGTCATGATCCCAGGGCCCTTGGATCGAGTCCCACGTTGGGCTCTCTGCTCAGTGAGGAGCCTGCTTCTCCTTCTCCCTACTCTTGCGCTCTCTCTGTCTCTCTCAAAAATAATAAAATAATAATCTTTAAAAAAGAAAAGATTATGAAGCACTTTTCAAATAAAAGGCATCATTCCTATGAACCCTGTAGGGGTCCTTGAACACCTGACTTTGATTCTGCGGTTGGTACCTGCCCAAGAGGGACACAACCGTAGAATGAGAACTGGAAGGGCCCGCGGGTGCCACCTGCCTGACCCTCCTCTACTGCAGGGAGCGAGGTCACAGCCACAGCGAGGCAGATGCAAGCGGGGCCCAAGGGAGGCCGCCCGGGAGGGGGACTGAAGGAGAGGCCCACCGCGGGGGCCCAGCTGGCCAGCGGCCTCCAGGCTGGAGGAGATGGGAGCATCTGGAAAACATCACTCACTTTGGCCAATCAGTGTTTAAAAGCCAAACAAAGCCACAGCGAGCACAGCCGGGTCCCCCCTCCCAAGTGGAGCAGCACATCTGGGTATTTCATTTGACCTCACTGTTGTTCACTGCCACGGATTCCCTGGGGACCACAGGAGCCTCTTGGGATCAAAGGACACGTCTGCCCATCCTTCACTCCCAGAAAGTGGCCTGATTTCCCGAAAATAAATTCACGCCTGCTTAAGGAAAGCCAGAAATGGCATAGTCCCGCGTTTCCATTGTTACTCCATTCCCCCAGCAGCGCCTGGGGTGAGCGCTGGGCATGCGGATAAAAGTGAAACGAAGCCCCAGCCTCAAGCTGTCCTCCGTCTTGTGGGAGACACAGAAGGACAGGAGTGTGGGTGGGAAAAAACGCCTTCTTCCTAGAGGCCGTTCCCGATGGCGACCACTCACTCTTCCTGGAAGCAGCCCCCTTCTGCTCCACCATCCCCTGGGTCTTCTCCTGTCCCACCAGCCACAGCCTCTACCTGCTCTTCCCATGTTGGGTCCTGGATGTCCTCTCTCTTCTCCCACTCTTTCTCTCTCCCGAGCTCATTCTCTCTCTCCTGCAGATCCAGTTACCATCTCTTTGTCGCTCACCCCCAAACTCACAGCCCAGCTAAGCCTTTCCCTCTGAACCTAAAACACACACATCCAGCACCGCCTCTGGGATGTCTCCGGGATCTCAGGACCCACCACTGGCTGCAGGGGGTGGACGGTGAAACTGGAGAAGGCACAAGATGTCCCTTGACGGCTGTGTGTGGCTGGAGCAGCAGGGCCCAGAGGAAGCAAGGAGAGAGCTGGTCTTGAAGGAGATCAAAACCACTGTGGCTCGCGTAGGAAGAGGAATTTGCCAGGCAGACCAGGTGGGGAGGGGACGTCCGGGGGACAGATGGCCTGTGCAAAGGCCCAGAGGCATGACAGGGTTTTCCAAGTGCCGCTGCGGCAGAGTGGGCTGTGGGGCCCCCGGAGACTCGGCTGCGCTGGTGCTCAGCAGACTGATGGAGTCAGATTTGCGTTTTTGATGGAAGCTTGGCCCTGTGGTCCCCGTACTCTCACAGGACAGCCTCAGTGTCCCCGTCTGTTAAATGGGGATAATAACAGCCCCTACCTCCTAGGGTGATGGTACAGATTAAACAAGAAAATGTGCCTGGCGCGTTGTAAGTGTGGAAAAATATGGCCTATTGCTTTGAGTCTGTGTCGCCCTTTGTCAGACCCTAAAGCTAAAGGGATGGTTCTGGAAAATGCGGCTGAGCTCTTGCCTGTGATAGCGTACTCGCTGCAGGAAGTCAGTGCCGCAACATGCGAAGCTGCCTGCCCCACACAGACGCCGGGCCAAGGGCTGCAGGGTGGCCTGGGAGGCCACCTGCCGCACACTAGCAAGAGACGACGCCCATCCAGAGGCAGGGGTTTTTCCCAACTTACCGAGCTTTGCACTGGGAGAGGGACCTGGGAGCTTCTTCAAATTCAGACCTGCAATCCCGGGGCTCCTGGGAACAGTGAAGGGGACCTCACTGTCGCTTCCATTTGGGGTGAGGGCTGGAAGCCAGGCAGACTTCTCGCTGTGGTGTTGGTGGGGTACGGGACCGTTGGGAGACTGGTCCACCTCCTGGAGCCCCAGGTCAGGGACCTTTCCCCGGAGGACACCTATCAGGAGCAGTTAGATGCCCCGTGGAATTCCACGTGAAAATAAAGCCCACAGAATTTCGGAAGCATCTGTCGCTCCCCGCTCTACCTGAGCGCATGTTCAACACAGAAACTAGAGTCAAATCGGCCTGGAGTCGGATCTCAGGGTCCCCATGTCCCTGGGGCTGAGTCGGGACCCCCTAGCGCTTGGTTTTGTCATCTAGAACATGGTGTGGGGGATGACAGCTCCCACAACACACAGCAGACGGGAGCCCGGGGGACCAGAAGCGCAGATGGGACCCACCACAGTGCCTGGCACACAGCAGACGCCCCAGAAACTCGAGCGACCCCTCTCCACCGGGGCGGGGAAAACATGCACCAGTGCTTTCCACTGACACCGCTAGGAGGTGGTGAACCCGCCAGAGGTTTATTTTAATTAGCGAATGGCAGGAAAAGTGGATTCACAATGTGAGCCCTTGATGACTTCCCCAGGTGGTGGGAGAAAATATTAAATGAGGAAAACAAACTGAGAAACATTCTTGAAGGGAAGAAAAGAGACAGACAGAGAGACCGTCCAGCTAATGGCGCTGCCTAAATATAGCAAAGCATATTTTTGTAGAAGGCAAAAATGGTGCCCAAGCCGTGGAAGAAAATACGGCTCCTTCCCAAATTTTCCGCCCAGCTCTTTCTTGAATCGAGGCGGCAGCCGCTTCTGGAAGCGTCCAGCCGAGGGTGCTTGGCGCCGGCGGGCAGAGGGACAGGGCTCGGCAAGCTGCCGTCCCTTCTCCTGAAACCCGACGGAGCGGCCCGCTGTGAGCTCTTTCTCCTCCACGGGGCTTAGAGAGGAGCCCGAGAACCCAGCCCACAAGGGGCCCGCAGAGGCAGGTCGCAACCCCGGGAGGCCGCGCGCCCCCCCACCGCCCTCCCCAGCCCCTAATTGGGAACAGGTGAGTGCAGGCGCCCACGGGAGGGGGTCGGCAATTAGGCCCGCCGGGCAGAGGAGGCCGCGGCTCCCGCCCAGGTGGGACGCGGGCGCCTTCGGAGACCACCCCCGCCCCCCACCCACCCCGGTCAGCTCTGTGATCCGTCTGTGCCCGGAGCCCACGCCCGCCTTCCCGGAGGAAAACCGCACATCGTCCATCACCAGTTTGCTGAAATGGGCGGATGTTTCCGTGGATGTTCAACAAATTGCTGACCACAGAGCTGACCGCTCCCAGGAGCTGCCGTGGGGGCAGCCCTGGGGAAAGGGTGGCTGGGGCTGTTAGAGCAAGTGAGGGGAGAGGGAGGGCTTCCTCTCGCAGGTCCCGGTTTACAGCTATCCCCCGGCCTCTAGGACCGAATCCAGAAGAGGTGCTGGGTGGAGAGGGCCGGCTTTGGGGCCTGTGGTGCAGGAGGCTGTTCAGGCTGGGATCAAAGGATGCATCCACACGCGCTTCCTAGCGAACCTCCTTTGAGCGCCAGCGGTGACCCCACTTTGCTCCAGGCTCCGCACCCGCAGCTCCCTGGGTCCCCGAGCTGTGGATGCTCACAGGCGATGTGGGGGCGGCCAGCTCGGGATTTTGCCAAGGCAGGGAGAGGGGACAGAGAGAGAGAAAGTTCTATGCACTGTGCTCTGCTAGATGGGCACAAAGGCAACGCCACCCTCGCGTTGTTCACGACCTTTTGCGGGGTGACACAGCCTAGTTGCAGGTCCCGACTCCACTGCCAAGTGTGCAACCTTGGCCAGTGACTCAGCCCCCCAGAGCCTCGGTTTCTCCTCCGCAAATGGGCTCGCTCATAGCAGACAGCGCACAAGGTTGTCGTCGGGATTCCACGGAACAACCGTGGCCTAGGACAAGGGAGGGACTCTGCAAGCACTAACCATTCTCCCATCCCACCGGAGATACCACCAACCGACGAAATCCGCACTGAACTCCGACCGGCTTTGCCTTCTGGGTCTCCGGGGGCAGACCGGTAGGGGAGCTGTTTTAGGCAAAGAGGGTCCACGGATTCAGGGTCATGCAGCAAATACTATTCCCTGGCTGCCTTCTAGGAACGAAGCAAAACAAAGCGAGTGATAGAAATCCGCTCTGCACCAGAGCTCCTTGAGGGAGCAAAAAGCGGGCCCCACAGCATGGTGGACATGGTGGCCCAGGCCCAGGCAGCCAGGCCCAGGGGAGAAGAGATGGGACCCAGGGTGGTCTCTGTCCCCCCTCGTGACTGGCAAGCGCAAAGCCCAAGGGAAAGGTCACTAATGCTTGGAAAGGGGGCTTGGGGGAGTTTGTGGTCGCCTTATGTGCCCAACACTGAGCGCTGACCACCCACTGCCTTGCTAACACTCTCTCAGCTTCCCCAGCCCATGGGCACTGGTCCAATCTTTTGGCCTTCTCCAGGCTCAAGGTCCTTCTCAAGCTGGCTCTGCCTGTCTCGGGCCCCTCCTTCTAGAACGTTCCTTTCTGACATTCCGAACTACGCATCCTTCAAGCCCCACCCAGCAGAGACTTCGTCTGAGTCACCTCCACGTCCTGGGTCCTGCTCGGAGCAGGTGCCTGAATCCCACCACCGGACCCCTCCGCTCCATTACGTAGGACACAGTGAACAGGAGGAAGGGCATAGTCTCCCCCGGGGTGTTCTGGTCTCGGGGCTGCTCCTGGAAGCTCCCCCGCCCCAAATCCTATAAGAGACTTCACGTTGTCGTTATTGACATCTTTCTCAGAAGGTGGGATTCAAGTGGAGACGCCCAAGGGTTCAGATTTCAGCTCAGGTCTGGGGAAGAGCCACAGCCAAGTGGGATCTGGATTTTTCCAAAGATCACCTTGGCTGGAGGGGTGGGGAGCAGGCTGTCGGTGGGAGGCTGACTGCTGTGGTCCAGACTCTGGAGGGGGCCCCCAGACCAGGACAGGGGCCAGGCCGATGGAGAAGGGGCGACCAGAGCTTGATAGACATGGGTGTGGCACGGGTGGACTATCGGGGATAGTCCCCGATTTCCTGCCCGGGACCAGGACAAGGTGGTGCCTTTCCTCCCTGTAGGATTTGCAGATAGATGAGCAGCTCTGGACACGTTGAGTCGAGATGCCCATGGGACAGCCGGGTAGAGATTTCTAGTAGCAGAAAAAGAAGCTCAGAGAAGAGGTGGGGGCCAAAGGTTTTGTTTGCACTCTGGGACATTTCCTTCCAGATGGGGGACTCCTTCACCCAAGACACTTCAGCCCAGTCTTCCTGATGCCCGGAGACAGGAGGAGGCCGGCGACCCGAGTGTTGCAACATCCTGAGGTGATTTATAGGGAAAACGTCTCTGTGTTTATTTCTCAGTGCTGCCTTCCAAGAGGGAATCTAAAACCCCACATTCTGATCCTCAAGTGTAATTTCCAGTCATTCCCACCGACAACATTTGGTTCTTATTACCAAAAGATACTCACACAGATGTAGCATTAGACTCTTGGCTCTGGCGGGTAAAGAAAACAAGATAGCCAAGAGCATTGCAGCAACCCTCAGACATTTACGATTCCAAGAAATGGTTGTTGGATCACGCCTCCAGAATGGCCATTTTCCGTGAGGTTCTGCGTGGAAGACAGCCAGCCCCTCGGTAAACTTCAGCCGGTCCGTCTGAACTTGCACCCAGAGGCCCCTAGACGGTGAGCGCCTTAGGGACAAAGGCCTGGGCACTGTCTCCTGGCGTCCGCAGCCAGGCACACGGACCATGCTTCCTAAGGGTTTGCTGACCAAAAAAAAGGAATACCACAGGTCAGGACAAGCTCGTTGTTCTCTCTTGACATTTCCTTCCAAAGGTTTCAAGGGCTTATTACAGGGAGAGGCGGCTTCTCCGAGACGGAAATGGCAAAGTATTTATAGACAAGTAATGTTTTGAAATTAGATGGAGAACTCTACCCTTGCCTCTATCAAAGTCTAGATCATGGCCTGCGTCTCTCCAGTGACATTACCGGTATAGAGCTCACTTACAAACCCTGGGTACTCCCAAGCGTCTGTTTAAAGATTTGTGTATTTTTATTTCAGAGAGAGAGAGCAAGAGCGAACACCCGAGCTGGGGGAGGGGCGGCAGGAGAGAATCTTCAAGCAGACTCTCTCCTGAGCGCAGAGCCCGGTGCAGGGCTGGATCTCTCCTCCTGGAGATCATGAGCCTTGAGCACAAACCAAGAGTCTGATGCTTAACCGACCGAGCCACACAAGTACCAACCAAAGATTTATTTATATTTGAGAGAGAGAGATCCCGTTCACTTGAGTCAGTGTATTTTTACATAATAATAACTAACATAGGGGCTCCTGGGTGGCTCAGTGGGTTGAAGCCTCTGCCTTCGGCTCAGGTCACGGTTCCAGGGTCCTGGGATCGAGCCCCGCATCCGGCTCTCTGCTCAGCGAGGAGTCTGCCTCCCCCTCCCTCTCTGCCTACTTGTGATCTCTGTCTGTCAAATAAATAAATAAAATCTTTTAAAAAAATAGCTAGCATTTCTGACATCTATCCTATACACCAAGCACTGGTGGGATGATGGTGTGCTTCTTATCTCTGTTTTACAGATGGGGGAACCGGCCTTGGAAGGTCATTTTTCCTAGGGCACACAGCCTGTGAGAGGCAACACTGCTGCATAAGGCCAGAGAATGTGGCTCCGCGGGTCTCTGCACATATGGCATGCTGGGTCTTCCCATCGGCCCGGCCAAGCGAGCAGGCTTAGCTCCAGTTCAGGATGGAGAGCAGATCCAAAGTGGGCTGTGGGGCCACATAGCCCGGGTCCCCATCTGGGCTCTGTGCTCTGTGGTTTCGAGCAAATTCCTTTACCTCTCTGAGCCTCAGGTGATGCATCTCAATAGCAAAAAGAGCGCCATATGGGGCTTCTTCACCTGGCACCGTTGAATACTGAGACATCCGCGGAGAAGACTGAAGGAGGTGTGAAAGAGATTGGGGAAAACTGCCTCCTTCTTTCAAACAACATACCTGAATGCAGTGTTGCCTTCCATTGTGAAGGTAGAGAGCCTTCCAGGGGTCTTAGCCGCGCCTGGGACCTGGCATCAGTGGCCCTCACTACTTCAGAGTTATAATAGCCACTAGGTCGGTCGCCTGGTCTTGCTACCCCGTGCACTAATTTCTCAATGCCCTTCCAACAGGTGTCCCAGAGGAGGAGAGGAGACTCGGCTGGACGGCAGGGGCTGTCTAAACTCTGCAACCGTGTGAGGTCTCTCCGTGCGCACAGCCCTCTCACCTTGCTGGTTAAGCCACTTGTCACTCAGCGTCTCCCACTCAGAGGAAAGGAACCGGAGGGTTTGAAGAAAGGCTGGCTTTTTTTTTTT
>RCUC01138829.1:0-39556 GCA_003697995.1 Taxidea taxus jeffersonii | reverse complement strand
CTGCTACAACGTCAGCCCCAGGCCCAGTGGCCCCCTCTGGGAGCAGTCCCTGAGAAGGAAAACAGGGCCTGGAGATTCTGAGGCCAGCATTGCAGCCCAGACTCGAACTCGTCCTCCCTTGTACGGCTCCGTTACGTGTGGCCAAGACGTCCCGTTGTTTCATTACGCCAGATAGAGGAGGGGGGTCTTCCTTGCTGGCAAATGGACAGCAGACTACCCAGCACACGTTTATGACGCTGGAATCTGGGCCAGCCCATCTGCAGACCCAATTTCCGTTCCTCCTGCAAGGCAGGACCACCATTCCCGTTTCCCTGAGGGGAAATCGGGGGGCCAAAGCAGGGTCACACTGTGAATGTCAGAGCTCAGAATCAACAGGTCCTTCTGGCCCCGAGCCTAGAGTTTATTCCATCAGTCTGAATCTACTTGACACTGGTGAAGACGTGCTTATTAAAATAAACTGTCTGGAAAGTGAAACGCCAGAACATCCTAATGAAAGCAAGACCTGTTGAAAGACCAAGGGAAAACACACACACACACACACACACACACACACACACACACACCTTGAGAAGCCTGAGATGGAACGTCATCAAGGCCTAGGGCGAGGGCAGAGGACCAGCAGCCCGAGGGCAGTGAACGTGAACCGGTGCGAGTCTTAGGAGTTAAGACAGAAGTGGAAACCAAAAGGGAACTCCCAAGGCCCAGGGGGGAGAAGAGCAGAGCATGACCTCTGGCGACATGGAAAGGTCAGAGCAAAGACCATCACTTATTCCAGGCAGTGCTGATGGACTTCAGGCTGCAGAGCCCCCCAGGCAACCCCATGGGAGCACAGAGGGTGGAAACTACTACGGCTCCCGGCTCCCAGCTCCGGGTGCACAAAGCTGGAGATGATGCATTGTCCACCTGCCACGCCTAACTCCCTGGTGCCAGGGGCCAGGCCCAGGGGATCAAACAGCTGATAAAATGGGTGTAGTCCGATTAAGTTAGGAGAGGAGAGGAGAGGAGAGGAGAGAGAGAGAGATTGTCTAAAGTAGTCCTTAACATTAGGAAGAATGGAAAAGCAAAAGTCCCACACAAAGGAGCCATTTTATCAAAGCCTGCAGATCTGCAGGGCTGCCTGGCTAAACTAAGCTGCTTCTGCTGAGCAGAACATCTCCAACGGATGAGATCGGATCATCACACAGAGCTGTACACACTCCCTTTATGTGAGCCACATCCACTTGGAATCAGTCACTTGCAGGGAGGGACCAACAAGGGATGAAAAGTAATGATTTTGGTCTACTCGGCATTTTTTCTCCCTTCTTTTGGTAATGGAAACACCTAATCCATATGGTTCATATTTGGCTAACCCCCATCTTCGCCACAGAAGCTGGGGAGGTAGCTGAGGACTGGCCATCCTTCAGGCCACTGTGATGGGTTGAAGCAAGGCCAGAATTTCCCTTAGGATTTGCTCTATGGGCATCAGGAGCACAAGGTCTTTTTCTTCTTTGGATTATAAACCATGAGGATGTGTACTTGGAGCTGGAATAGACCCATCCCCTTTCCAGTGCCCAGGAGGAAGTCAGTGCCCAGACAGAAACAGAGCTGATAATTAGAGAGACAGAGCCCTATCCACATTGCTAGAGTCCCTAGATCCAGCCATGCCTGAAACTAACTTTGTACTTGCCAACTACATGAACCAATAAATTCCCCTTTTCACACAGGCTAGTTTTTAATCACTGCTGACCAAAAAGTCCTTGTTAATATGGAAGTAAAGTCTGAACAAATAGTTCCAAGTAAACCACCCCTTTATAAGGCACACCTCAATTTCCCAAAGCCATAAAATGGCTCCCTTTGAAAGGTCCAAGCACAAAGCCTACAGGGCCAGGTAATTTTCTCAGATGACCCACGTGGTGCCCAAACCACCAGAAAAACTGCTGACAATGGCCAACCAACACTGAGGGCATGGCTGGGATGGTCCAGGTTAAACCACAGTGCACAGCAGCAGGTGTGGGACGGATGGTGGGTGGGAGGCGGGGATGGGCTGCCTCCTGGCCAGGAGCCCATCCCCCCTCTCTTTTCAGACTGGTGCTTATGTCCTTGTGCTAGTCTCCACCGTCCACAGTACAGGGCCCACAGCGCCCTCAAACTGTGGGCGTGACACCTTTGTGGGCTTTGCTGTGAACTCAGCGAGTCAACACCTATAGCTAAAAACAAAACAAAACAAAATAAAAACCAATGTAGTAGAAAATATCAAAATGCACCTCATTCATTTTCTCATTCCTTTACTCATTCAGTAAAGGAGTGAAATCTTCCACACAACCTTTGGTTTCGGTGTGTGTGTATGTGCGTCCTGGGATACAATATAAGAGACATTTCCTACCACGGCCCAATAAAAAAGTTTGGAAAACACTACTATAGGCCCATGATCTCTTGCATGAAACCTGCAAAGTTAGAGGTATTTTGAAATTCAGTATACATCACATTCCATGCCCCAGCAGGGTCTGGAGAAACACTCAGGAGCAAAACACATTAATTAGCAGTTCTACGGCAAAAATGCACAAATCCTTCTATGAAGTGGGGTTGATAGATTTAGAAACAGTCTCCCATCATTTTAAGCAGCCTCCAAATCCATGTGCGCCAACCTCCCAGAGAAATTTCTGGTTTTCCAAGTCTGGGGATTTGGGAATCAAGAAGAGGTCTCTCAGTTTCCTGTGGACCTTTCTTGGGATTCCCAGGATCTTTTTCCTTCTGTGGCCGCAAAATTGACTTTTATTCGTCCAGTTTTTATTTTATTTTATTTTTAAAGATTTTATTTATTTATTTAACAAAGATCACAAGTAGGCAGAGAGGCAGGCAGAGAGAGAGAGGAGGAAGCAGGCTCCCCGCTGAGCAGAGAGCCCGATGTGGGGCTCAATCCCAGGACCCTGGGACCATGACCTGAGCCGAAGGCAGAGGCTTCAACCCACTGAGCCACCCAGGCGCCCCTAATTGTCCAGTTTTTAAAAGAGACATCCTGGATGGCGGCAAACCCACACTAGGCTTTTAATGAATTAGTGCAAAGCTGCAAGGTCTGGGGGGCGAAGCTGCTGGGGGCAGATGGGTCTGTTGAGTGAATTAACCGTGCTTCAGAGGGGGACTCACCGGCTTCTGGTCCAGGATGGTACCACCCAACTCTTGGGCCACCAGCCACACGTAGCCACTGAGCATGTGGGATGTGGTTCGTGTGAACAGAGACGTGCTCTCAGCCACCAGTGCCACTTACTTAGTGCCACTCCCCCTCCCACCAAAAAGAACGTCAAGTATCTCGAGAGTGTGTCTTCTTTAAATACCGATTATATGTTGGCAGGATGGTATTTTGGATGCATGGAGTTAAAAAAATTTTCTGAAAATTAATTTCACCTGGTTTTTGTTAAAATTGCTTTAAATTTTAAAACTGATAGCTTAAAACTATCTGCATATTTTGCTTTCTCTTTCTATTACACAGCACTGGTGTGAGATGTCGATCACAGACTCAGAGGTTATAGAACCATGAAAACTCCTCCTCCTGATGCAAACAAAACAGTACTTAGAGAGAGAGAGAGAGAGAGAGAGAAAGGGACTTGGCCAAAGTCACACAATTCTTTTGTGGAATCCATTTCCTCCAACTGCCCAAGGCTTTCCAAACCTACTAGACTGAAGTTGTTTTGCATCCAGAAAAGCAGAGGAAGGAATAAAGGTCATTCTTTCAGGAGAGTTCCAGGGAGTGGCCACAAAGGGCTTGGAAAAGGTAGAGCCTTCTCCACGTGCTGGGATGCTCTCCATCAAGGTGAGGGGGTGGGAAGAGAGAAGTTCTCTCCTCAGGAAAACAGCCGTGACCAGGATGAAGCAGATCTGGTTACCTCGGGCCATACTGTACTTTGCTGCCAGGAACAAGGGCCAGTCCTTCACTGCAGAAATATTCTAAATGAAACCCTTAAAGTTCTGTTCTATAAACAACGTAAAGGTATCACAGAATTCTGAGTCAGATTATTGTTTTCACTTAATGTTTGAGCCAAAATTTGTCAAAAGAAACTGCTGATGTACGATTTCCGATGTGTCTCCACTGCATTTCGGTTTCTGAGAACATCTGAAGTTTGTATTTGGCCCTTTATACAAATCTCCCTTCCTCTCCCGAGCCCATCTCAAAGGGACCCCTCAACCCCTTTCCTCCCTGTCCTACCTCCTCTCCTACACCAACTTCTCCAACATTGGGGCCCCAGCCCGGAACACTCTGGAACATCCTTAGCCGCTTTTCCTCTGGCACAGCCAAGTTCTCTCCTGCAGCAACCACACACACCACACTCTCTCCCCTCAACCCTCAACCCAGGCTCCCCGAGCCCCCAGTCCATCACTTCAGCCCACCAACGTGCCCTGTCCTGTCTCACCCCACCCTGCTCCGTCTACCCATAACAACCGTTCAAAAGTATTTTCCAGGGGCCGATATGTATCAGACCTCTTTTTTTTTTAATTTTTTTTCTTATTTATTTATTTGAGAGAGAAATCACAAGTAGGCATAGAGGCAGGCAGAGAGAGAGGGGGAAGCAGGCTCCCCACTGAGCAGAGAGCCCGATGCAGGGCTCGATCCCAGGACCCCGAGATCATGACCCGAGCCGAAAGCAGAGGCTTAACCCACTGAGCCACCCAGGCGCCCCAGACCTCTTTTTAAAGATGTATCATCTGCCAGGGCATGCTAGGCAATGCAGTGGGGGAACCAAGCAGGAAAATCCCTATTTCTCACTTGAGTGTATCCCTCGAAATCATAAAATAAGTTTGAATCTTGCAACGTTTGCATGTAGCACAGAAGCATTTCCTTTATTCCCTTACCTCAGCTGTGGTGTTACTGGATTGGGGATGCTTCTTAGAGCCCGTGACATCTCAGAATCCGCCTTTTCTCAATGAACTCCTCTCCTTCCAACTGTGATTTCTCCATTTCCTCATAGTGAGAGGGCTATATGCGCCATGTCATGTGTCTTTGGACAACAGACTACTTACTAATTTTTCCAAGTCCCTTAAACGCTAAAATTCCACCTGTCTCAAACCTCAATCCAGATTTCTCAAGCACAAGTATCTTGCCTTGGGGTTCATTCTGGGCATGACTAATGAAGACAGGGTAGGGTTTGGGGGGTTTAGGGGGTGCTGGGGAAGGATCCCCTTCTTCTAGCCCATGCTTCTGAAAATCTCTGCCCTTTCCACTCACAACCAGTCATTGGGACCCCATTCAGAATCTCCAGAACAATCCCAGCTCTGAATCCCAAACCTGGTTCAGGAGTTGCTCACTTAGACATAAGGCTTAATTAGAAAAACCTGGAAATAAAGGCGTTTTGCCTTAACCATTGTTCTGAATATCATCTGGCACAATATAAAGCAAAAATACAATGAAATCTAAATTCAGCAACAAGGATTAATAGATGCTATGATGGGTCACTTTCTACTGAAACTTAAACTATGAAGATAGAGTTACAGTTAAATAAAGAACACAAAATGCTAATAATAATAAACCAGTAAAAGAGAAAGAATACAAACTGAAAGAGGGAGACTGCTTTTATTAAGAATAAAGTCAGCCAAATGACTGACCAAGTTTATCACACTGAGTTCTTATAATAAGCCTATAGGGTAGATTTAATCATCTCCTAGATGAAGAAACAGACTCAGGGAGGTTAGATAACTTGCCCCCAAGTCACTCAGCTGGTAAGTTCAGGTCTGAATTCAAGTCACTCTGATCCTTCCCCCCAATACCTTGTCTGGCCTCCCCTGCAGTTTCTTCTTTCACGTCCAGAAGTTTTCAAGCAAAAACTTAAGTGGTTTAAGAAGTTTTTAAGCAAAACTTAAAAACAAAAAAATCCCCAGTCATTTAAAAAATAGACCCTAGCAGAGAAGGCATAGCTAAGGAAGTATTACTTGCTTAGATATATATATGAATAGAGAAAACTCTGCTCGCCCATTTCTGCCCTGATTATTATCTACACAAGTCGTTAGTGACCAACTCATATCCTATGAGAACAGTAACACAGTAAAAGAGAACAGTAAAAGACTCAGGAAAGACACTTAACTTACAACAGGTGCTGAGACCACTACGTTCAGGTCTCTGGTGTGTGACACGGAGTTGTACTGATACCTGACAAGTTTCCCAGTAAATCCCACATGGTAATTATTCTGTTAATGCAATTAAGAACTGGTGGCCAGGGGCGCCTGGGTGGCTCAGTGGGTCAAAATCTCTCTGCCTTCGGTTCAGGTCATGATCCCAGGGTCCTGGGATCAAGCCCCGCATCGGGCTCTCTGCTCTAGCAGGAAGCCTGCTTCCCCCCGCCCCCCTCTGCCTGCCTGCCTCTCTGCCTAGTTGTGATCTCTGTCAAATAAATAAATAAAATCTTAAAAAAAAAAAAAAGAATTGGTGGCCAGATTGCAAAACGTGATCAGCTTTAGCATTGGGTTTTAGAAGACTTTTGGCTTTAAAAAGACTAAATGCCTTTGAAAAGATTTAGCTAATAGAAAATAACCCACCACTCAAATGTATTTTGTGAGTCCTATGTATAAACATGCTTGACACAGCTCATCACAGCGAGGAAATGAAAGATGGCAGGGAGGGGGCCTCATGAACACCTGTGGGCCAGCACCATCAGGGACAGTCATGAGTTCTCTAGAAAAGAATCCACTTTCCCGGTCCCCTGCACAGTGAATCTACTCAGGGCTCATGGGGAGAGTTACACCTGTTAATGGAAAGGTAAAGGAAGGGGGTTGGCTGGCAAATGATCTTTTAATCAAAGCCTTCCTCTGGTTATTAGAAATAAGTTTTAGGGGCACTGGGGTGGTGCAGTCAGTTGAGTTTCTGACTCCTGGTTTGGGCTCAGGTCTTGATCTCGGGGTTGTGGGATCGAGCCCCAAGCCAGGCTCTGCATTCAGCACAGAATCTGCTTGAGATTCTCTCTCCCTCTCCCTCTGTGCCTCCTGCTCATGCACTCTCTCTGTCTCTCTAAAACAAATAAATAAATCTTCAAAAAAAAAATAAAGGAAGAAAGAAGTTTCAAACAAGTGATCTGTTGGCTTTGTATAGACCTAGTCAAAGAAACCCAAATAGCCCTCCTTGCATTGTCATAAGGTATCTTACCCATCCTTCCTTTCATTCATGGGCGGAAAAAGGTACTTGCCTGCTCCGGACAAGGGACAAAGTGGCCAACTGAAATTGAGAAACTAAGAAAACAACTCATTTCACCAGTCCCTTTTTAGATTTCTTCCTAAGCCCTTACACTCCCACTTCAACTGAGGATACCTTTGCCAAGGTGTACTATGGGTCATACCTATGACCCAAAAAGGGTCGTATATAGGACACTGCCACCTTCCTGAGCTAGGAATGAGCAAATGTCACAGAGTGTGATGGTTAGTTTTAGGTGTCAACCTGATGGCCACAGGCCTCCATAATCACACGATCCAATTCCTTACAACAAATCTCTTTCTCTAGATAAGTGGATGAATGGATGGACAGATGGAGACATACACCTATTCAATTTGCTTCTCTGGAGAATGAGAACTAGCACACAGAACTTTTGCAAACCAAGGAGATGGCCTGCTCCATTTGAAAGACATTTAGAAAAAGGCAAGAAAAATGTTATGTGCTTGGGAATTAAACATTTATCACTATTATCCTAGAACCTAAAACCTCCTAGGTACTTTTCAAACCCAAATTTACTCCAATAAACATGGTTCAGAACCCCACAGATCTGGACAGTCTCTTGGGTGTTCAGGCTCAAAAGTTCTCAGAACTTGGGATGTGCCTTTTCTTTTCCAAGCAAAATTTCTACATCAGTACAATAATTTCTTCCATTGACATATATTCTATTCCTGTGAAATCACGGGACCGAGTGTCAGGAAACGAATCCAGGCCAAAGATGATGAGCACATTTCTGTCTGGGAAGGAGTAGAATTCTGTAGCATTACTGTGAAGTCTCACCTAATCCCAGCCTGGAAAGATCAATGAGATGATTGAGATTATTCTCAATCTCCTGATTCCTGATGTTTAATACAGATCCCTACCACTGAGAGATTCTGCCAAATGTTCAACTGAAGGCCGAAGGACAGCACACTTGAGAAAAGCACTCCCATCTGACATGGGACATCTAAACAGAGACTAGGATAGTCTTGGCGCCAAGCGTCTACAGAGTGATGGAACCACCTTGACCTCCGCTGGGCTACCAAGAGGTCACAGCCTATGGTGAGGTGTTGCCTCAAGCAGATCCTGTCATCGTGCTTCTCACACCTCAATTTCTCCCGGCATTCATTTCTTCACCAAATATTTACAGAGCATCTTCTTTGTCTTGGATGCTTTGATTCAACCACTGAATAAAATGGGTACCACTAGAATGGGCCTCTTCGAATAGACATCAACAGACCTCACTGTAAGTCCTCTTGCTAGAGTGATGCTAGCTTTTCTGTACCTTCTGGACAAACACCAACACAAAATTCCTGGTATTCTTAATGTCCCAATATTCTGTGCCTCTCCACGTGCGAGTGGATGGGGAAAAAAAACCCATGTCTCTTTCATTACAACAGCCTTTTTTCCCCTTATGATGAAGGGAAGGAGAAGAGACTAGGCTACTTCAAAATAGATCAATTTGGCATTTCGATTATTTTGACTTAAAGTTACTTAAGAAACAGCAGATGCGAGAAGGACACTCTGACCCTCCTGTTCCCCCCAAAGCAGGAAGTAAACCTCCCATGCAAAGCTACCTTCTCTATACCAGGAGGGTAGAAAGTATCCTTATCAAAGAAAGGGAATTCAAGGCCCAGAAGGCTGGATGAAAAAAGTTTGTTACTTCTTTATTAATTTGCTACCCCAAGTCCAGCCCCTCTTGTTTTGTTAAATCCTCACAAGTAATTCTTCATCTAAAAGGTAGGAAAGGGGCGCCTGGGTGGCTCAGTGGGCTAAAGCCTCTGTCTTCAGCTCGGGTCGTGATCCCAGGGTCCTGGGATCAGGCCCCGCATTGGGCTCTCTGCTCAGCAGGGAGCTTGCTTCCCTTCCTCTCTCTCTCTGCCTGCCTCTCTGCCTACCTGTGATCTCTGTCAAATAAATACGTAAATAAAATCTTTAAAAAAATAAAAATAAATAAAAGGTAGGAAAGCTGCCTACTTTGGTCCCTTCTTTGAGCCTCACGTTTCTGTGAGCTTCTGTACACAGGAAATTAGATTTTTCTCCTATTAATCTGTCTTATGTCAAAAAATTGTCCCCGTCTGCCATCCCAGAGTGGTAGAGAGAGTTAGGTTAGCATTCAATGACTGTACGAACCAGGTAGGGGAACATCAGTGAGTTTGATAAGCTCTCTGTAGCTTTCCCACCTACGTAAGTGGGAAGAAATCGCTCCTCCTTTGCAGGGCTGGTGTGAAGATTCAACAAAAGAACCCATGAAAACCACCAGACACAAAGCGTTTTTCAGTGAGTTATTATTACCCCCTGTAGTGGGTTGCATAGTGGCCCCCAAGAAGACGTGTCAACCCCTAAGCCCTGGTTTCTGTGACTGTGACCTTATTTGGAACTGACTGGGTCTTTACAGATGTAATTAAAGATCTTGAGATGAGACTGTCCTCATCTCACACAGGGTGGGCTCTAAACCCAGTGACTAGTTATCCTTCTAAGAGAAAGGAGAGGGAGCTCTGAGATCCTGAAGCACAGGGAAGGAGGTCGTGTGGAGATAGAGACTGGAGCGATGCTCTCACAGCCAAGGAACGCCAAGCACCACCGGAAGCCAGTAGAGGCGAGGACAGATTCTCCCCTAGAGTCATCAGAGGAGCACAGCCCTGCCGACACCTTGATTTGGGGCTTCCGGCCTCCAGAAGAGGCAAGCAGTGAGTTCCTATTGCCTTTAGCCATCCAGTTGGCGGTAATTTGTCAGAGCAGCCCAAGGGAAACTAAGACGACCCCGTTCAACTCACGGAACTAGAGCAGGATATTTACACACAGTATTGGGCAGAAAACAAAGAGCCGGGAAGGAACAGACTTATAAAAGGTTAACCTGACTGGAAAAAGTCTGATTTCTCCCCCTGGATTAGAAGAGTCTGATCAGATTTAGATCCAGTCAGGACAAAAACTTCTGAAGTCAAAAACATTTATTCTGGCAAAAGAGAGCCTTCCATTTTTGCCATAAATAATCATCAACAGGGGGCGCCTGGGTGCCTCAGTCAGTTATGCGTCTGCCTCGGGCTCAGGTCATGATTCCGGGGTCCTGGGATCGAGCCCCGCATCGGGATCTCTGCTCAGCGGGGAGCCTGCTTCTTCCTCTCCCTCTGCCACTCCCCCCCCCGCCCCCGCTCATGTTCACTCTCTCAAAAAAAGTCTGAAAAAAAAAATTATCAACAATTTTCATGAAAAGCCCAGGGCTTCCAGGCAGGAACTAGACAGGTGCGGGTGGGTGGGACAGCTGCACAGAGTCCCATGGCAGAGGAATGCGCCCAGCTGCCCTCTGCCAAGCTCTGCCTGTCCTGTGGTGACAGCGGCACGTGAGCCTCTCACACACTGGCAGCGGTCTTGCAGAAGCAGGTTCTAGACGCAGGAGCTGCCAATGGGGAAAACAGGTTTTCTGGGAGCCAGAGTAAGTCAACTCTCGGAATGTTTGCCAGACACTGAAATTCCAAGCTGCATCTCTTGGAAGGTCCCTTGAGCCCGCTGGCTTCCCATCCCATGGGCAGCATGGATGCCACACATGCCTCTAGGGCCGGTCGGGCCAGCTGTCTGCTGCGCCGTATTCTGTGAGGCAGGGCCCTGGGCCACCAGCAGCCCCAAGCCCTACGCATGGGACTGAGCCCCTGCTCTCACCACGCGGGCCTCCAACCGGCAGCACTGAGCACGAGGCACCAGGGGGCTACTTGCCTAACTTCGCTTTGCTTCCCTTATGTTTGCCTCCACCATCTTATAAAGAAGATTTTATAACCAGCGTGTCAAGATACTTCCCTTCATTAAGGTCACTGAAAGAACAGCGGCAGTACAAAATCCAAGCCCCGATCTTTGGCCCAACACCGCGTGCTCACCCCTCCACATCGGGGACATCTCTCTGCTTAGTCCAGATGGCTTCTGGCCTCCAGCACTCAGCCTGCTCTCTTCAGACCACTGCCTCAACAGTGCTGTCCTGTGCCGGCCTGCGACAGCAAGGCCCTCCACCCCCACTACTTGACTTCAGCCTGACGACAGCCCTCGGTGCCATGGAGCATTAACCCTATTTTACAGAAGGGGAAACTGAGGTCCCCAAAGAGAAAGCGCCTTGCTCACAGCCACACAGCCATGTGATACAGAGAAGGATCTGAGCCACGGCCCTAAATCCCATGCCCTTTGTCCCCAAGCAGAAGCCAGGCCACGCCAGTGACTTGTTAACGAAGGCCCCTCTGAGCAGCAGGTATTGCTGTGGGCCTAATTAAAGGTTAGGGAGTGAGAACCAAACTGTCAACTTACATTCCCCTCTTTGAGCCACTCTTCCCTTGCTGACATCTCCTGGGCCGCCTGCTGCTTTGTGAAAAACTCAGCCTAGTCACAGCTGTGACAGCTGCTGTGGGTTTGCCTCTGGGCTCCTGCTGCTGCCCAAGTTGTGGCAGGGTTGGGGGGCGGTTCCTAGCTTTGCCATTCATATGGGCAAGACCTTTGGGGCCTGTGTTCGAGTCCTAGGAAGAGGCCATAACAAAATACCACGGAGAGAGGGGCTTAAACAAACAGGGATGACTTCTCTCCCAGTCCTGGAGGCGAGAAGTCTTAAGTCACGTGTCGATGGGGCCATGCTCCCTCTCAGATGTCTGGGGAAGAATCCTTCCTTGCCTCTTCCTGGTTTCCAGTGGCCGTGAGCAGTCTGGGCCTTCCTGGGCCTCCATCACTTCAACCTCTGCCTCTGTCATCACAGACATTCTCCCCGGGGGTCTCCGTACTCCAACAGCCCTCTTCTCCTGAGAACACCTTACTTTTATTGGATAAGAGCTCACCTCAATCCGGTAGGACCTCATCTTAGCTGGGTTACAATCTGCAAAGATCCTGTTTCCAAATAAGTTCCCATTCCAGGGATTAGGACTAGAACGTATTTTTTTAGGGACTCAATTCGAGCCCCAGCAGGGCACATGGCAGCCCACATGAATAAATCCTCGTCTCCAAGCACTCACACCTGCGGCCCCAACACCGAGCAAGCTCCCCTACCCCCCGCAGAGCTGCAAGGGACAGAGCTGACTTACCCCGCTGGCTACAGTGAGGCACAATGAGGGGTGGGTCCCTCTGGGTCCTCCTGCTTGCCCTTGGGCCTTGATCTATGCCCCAGACCATGTAAGTCAGACCATCTCTTGGGCGAGGCAGGAAGTTCCAATACATGGAGGCTCCCCAGTTGGTTCAAATGAGCTCCCAGGATTAAGAGCAGGAGTCCTGGAGTATAAACTGACCAAAGCCTCCGTGCAGGAGAGGCGGGAAGTCACGTGCCACCAAGGGCTGACACTCTTCTGCAGTGTGTTTCCTACGCCTCCCTGACCCTTCTCCCCACAGTCTCGATTGGTCCAGACCTGTTTGAGGTCTGACTCTCCTTCTACTGCTTCCCCTCTCCCCACCTGCCAAGCCGGTGAGGAATATTCCTTCAAGTCGGTCTTGATGACCACTGACTCTTCGGGCCGAGTCTGGTGGCCAGCACACAGCAGGCGCTCCATACAAGTTTGTTAAATGAATGAGTGAGCGAATGAGTGGACGGAGGCATGGAGACGGGCATTGTAGAAGAAGACAGAGCTCCTTCAGGAGGGTAAGGGGAATCCCGCCATCGACCTGAGAGCTCACCATCCAGAAGGTGGGACAGACTGCCACCCAGCTCCCCATGGGACAACTCAAGAGACAAGGCTACAAGAAGCACGGGGCAGAAAGGATGGTGACAAGTGACTAGAGGAATCAAAGAAGGCAAGACAGTGTCTGGACTAGGCTTTGGAGGGTCTGGATAACAGGAGATGGGGCAAAGGTGGTGTCAAAGGCAGATGTGAGAGCTACGGGGGCCACCAAGGGGGAGGAAGAGCTGGAGCACAAGCTTCAGCCGCGAACGGCCGGATGTGACACCCACAGGGGGAGCCAGGCAGGCTTGAGAGGGCCTTGCCAACCAGGTGAAGACGTGTCACCTTGCTCCCCAGGTGAAGCCACCCGTTGGCACTGGGGAGTCCCTGCGGGTCCTCAGTACACATACTTATTAAACCGCCGTGGCTACCAAGCCCTGCTTGACGCTCAGTAACATCCCAAGGAATGTTACCCAAGTGAAATGTACAGAAGCGTCTCAGTGTGTGTTCTGTTCTCTTCCGTTCCCGCTGACATACCATCCAGGAACCAACCCCCACCACCCCCCAAACCCACCACACCCTTGTGGAGCCTCCAGGGCATCCTGTTAGCACTGGTATTTTGGGGACCCCTTCGGCACCAACCTCATCGTGAATATATAAGAGGCAACAAATTCCAAGTCGTAAAGGATTCAGGACAGGCTAAAAATAATTTTATAAAAATACTAAAATGAAAATATAAAATTTAAAGTCCTCACAGAGGAAAAAATAACATCCAGGGCCCAGTTTGAGGAACACGATCTTTATGTGCCATATAGAAAAGCACCTACAACAGGTTTCCGAGGAAATGGTCCCCATCCCACACCGCGCTCCCGGCAGAGCTCACCACCCACACAAAGCCTTTCCAACCAGGTCCATCCAAACCCAGAGACCACAATTAGTGGAAGGGGCAACCTATCTTTGAGCATTCTTGATTTTCTGGATGCCGATCTCTATCTTTGGGGCTGAAACTGAGGAGGCAAGCATGTTCTGAGAAGGAATGTTTAATGAGCAGATTCGCAAATTACAGTGAAGAGCCAAGGGTCTCAGCTCCCCAGTTAGGAGATGCAATCTGTTAGCCAAAAAGGAAGAGTCTGGGATCCTTGTGAATGACACAACTGAGACAGGACTGGTGGGGCTTCTGTCAAGAGGGAGCACATGGCCCTCCAGTAGAGAAGGATCCTGCAGGGACCTCAGCACCAAAGGACAGAGTAGCAAGAGCAACAGAAGGGCAGCGCAGCCTTTGGACAGGTCACCTCTTTGTGCCCTGCAGACGACCTAAAGGATTTCTGAAACTGTTAACCGAAAGCCAAAACCCAAGCTGAAAGAAGGGGCAAGAAAATACACCCCAAAGCCAGGCTCCCGTTGTAAAGAACATGAAGTGTGAGCTCTGCCTTTTAAGGCAGTCCAAAAACCCAGTAAACGAGGGGAGGCAATTTTTCTTATCTGATCAAAGATGCCAGTGCTTCGGGAGGGACAAGCCTTTTCCTGATGCTAAGTTGTAAGAGGAATTCCTCTTACGATCAAGGCTCCTTCCGGGTTTTTTTTCCCATTAACGTTTACCAGTGGCCCACGCAGGTCAGCTAAGATGGCCAGGCCACACCACACCCAGGAATGAGGCCCCAAATGTGGGGGAGGAGAGAGCCCGCACATCACTTTCTGGCTGAGCCAAAAGGAAAACAGAGCTCTAGGTGACTTCCCATCTCCCCTGTGAACAGGGGTCTTCCTGATGAAAGGTGAGCAGGCACGACACCCTGATTGTGCCAGGATGGAACATCCTGGGCCGTTTGCAGATGGACATTCAGGGATGGAGGCAGGTCAACCTCATGTTCTCTACGAACATGCCCCAGAGCACAAATTTCAGGGTGCATCCCATCTCCAAAATGTAGGGGGGTGGGAGGATGGGGAAATTACCCTGTGATTCCATCCGTCTCTGGGGGCTGTCTTCACTGCACACCCGTCCCCTCCTTCAGCACGGGCTGCCCGATGCCACACCGTGCTCAGCGGGGACAGGATGTGGCCGTGGGCAAGAGCTAAATGTGAAAGGCTTGTTTGCAGAGCAGCAAGGAACTGACCAATAAGGAGCCCAGTCCCGGAGCAGATAACAGAAGGCCAGAGGCCACACTAGAATGTAACCTTCAGTAAATCACTATTAATTGCCAGGGAGAGCAGAATGAAGGCGCTGCTTGAACTTGCAAGTTTATTTCAGGTTATTCCAAAGCCTTGCTGGCTCCTTGGCCAGGAGGCAGAGAGAGCAGAGGAGATGGAAGACAGTCTGCTCTCCGCCTTTCTCAAACTGTGGAGTAATGTTCTACGATATCCACGCCGGCCGCTGAGGGCTATGGGAATGCACGCTCACTCGGTACAAATGGCAAGTTAAGTCCATCTCCCCCCTTGCAGGCCGGGCTCTAGCACGACACGTGGGATCGTCAACGACAGGGACACGGTAGTGCGCTCCGTGTGCAGATGGCGGCGATAAGAAGCATGAGTCACCAGGAGCGAGATTCCGCACTGGCTGCTGCGAGTTGTGGCGTGGGAGATAAGAGGACCCGGAGGCTGCACCTGCTGCCCGCCCCCCACCCCGGAGGGGAGGACCCGCAGCCGCAGACACCAGGCTTCCCCGACCGGCCCAGGGGGAATGGGGACAAAATCCCATCTTTCCTGAAATGGATTCTGGCCGGCAACCACAGGTGTTCCTGGTGACAGCGGTTTCCTTGGCTGGGTGTAAGAAAAATCACTCTGATTTTTTAATGTCTTAGGAAACGCTTTCTGTGAAATTTATGAAGCATTTTCAAGGGAAAATTTCAAACATAAAGAAGTCGTGAACAGTAACACGAAGCCCTCTCCCCCCTGAACCCACCGCAGAGCGTCATCCATTTGGATCTGCTCTTTTATCTGAGCCTCCCTCGTGCCAAAGGACTGAAAACAAGTCCATTTAGAACACAGGGAGCTTAAAGACAGCAGTCGTCATCAGTACCTCAGTGTGCCTACCCGACAGACCCTTTGTACACGAATTTAAAACCAATGACCTACCCAACAAAAGTAACATCCCAAACCAGACTCTCTGGTTGTTTTGGGCTCCTCTTGCCCAGACGTGGGATGCAAGGATAGTCACAGGGGCAGGTGAAGGTCGGTCATCTTCTGCTGCCACCGAGCAGGGTGATCCTGGGCGAGCTGATCAACCTCCCTGACCCTAAGCCTCCTCACCACCAATAGAAACTCAGAGGGGTCAGTCTCTCAAGTTTTATCTAAACTCCAAACACTTCTATCCTTGGGCCTCCAAGAGTCCTGGCAGGTTAGCTCAGATAACGCCCAGAAGTCACTTTAATACCGTCCTTCGAATAGTGTCACATGGTCCGTGTTCGAGCGCGTGTGGGTCACTTGAAATCCACACCCCGGGGTGCGGAGCCAATGTTTAAAGTAATCACATTCCACACCACAGGCTGCTGGGGCGATGAAAGACTCCCACCAGAAGTCTCCCCCTGGCAGGCCGCTGCTGCAAGGCTTCGGACAGGTTCGCGGATGCTCACGGGATTTCACTACAGAGATGAGCAGTGTTCTGGAAATCTTCCCCCGGTATCTGCACCACGGCGTGAGCGGGAGGCGAGAATCAAGGTCAACCCAGCAGCCTCTGTCTCCCATCCAGAGTCACACCCTGGGCCCGGGAGAAAATGCAGCAGAGTGCTCACCGCGTTACCAGAAGATTCTGTCGCCCCACCCGCTCTGGTAGCTAAACACTGCCACTGGCATTCTCTGGCGCCTGCCTTCAGTGAGGTGCCCGCAGGGCAGACACTGGAACCCCAGAGAGCCGTGGCATCACCGTCGGGCCCAGGGAACACGCTGTAAGACGGTTCTTGCATCTGCTTGCTCGCAGATGTCTGGGGTGCAGCTGATTCACTCAGAGACGTGCTTTCACTTTAGTATATAAGGGGGAGGGGGTTGTGGGGAAGAGGCCGGTGGCCACTTCTAAATCTCACCATTGAGAGCTGCCATGTTTGCAAGAGTGCCCTTGGCGTGGCCATCTTCCCACTTCCAAACTTCTACTTGCGTTATTTCCCTTCATCTGGAATTCCCTTTTTGTCCCCTGCTTCTCTAGAAACCCTTTCCATCTGTGACAAGCCGGTTCAGGGCCTGCTTCCTCCAAACAGGCTTCTCTAGCCATGGGGACTTAGGTGGCGGCAGAGAGACACCGAGCTAATATTCGCATTTGCCAGGACCATGAACTAGATGTTGCAATATATTTGGAATATTCAGGAATACTGGGAGTAGTCCTGTGACAGACTCGTGTCTGCTGGGCCTCCCACAGGGCCCCAGGGAGAGGACATGCTGAGTACTCGGCCACCAGCCACTGGCTGGCTCCGTTTCTCTCGGCTCTCCCCATTTGCTACTGGGCAGAGTAGCTAAAATCATGCCGGAAACGCTTCTCGGTCAGGTTGTCAACACACTCTGTTCTCAAAGAAGAAAGCCAGGTGGGCTTGTGCTGAGGAAGAGAAGGGGTGGAAAAGGGCAAGGATTTGGCCACCATCTTGGAAAGAAGTGATTCAGCTGAGAGAACAGGCGGATCATGGGATAAAAGCGCTTCTGGTGTGGGTAGTTGGAAATGCTGATTCTGAAGAAAGACCAGCAGGGCAAGACCCTTCATCAATCGGGAAAAACAAACAAACAAAAAAGATGATTTACCAGGGTCAGTGTTTGGACCACGGAAAATTCCCTGTGTTTACTTCATTTTTTTTTTTCTTTTAAACAGCACAAGAGCAGAAAGAAGATGATCTTTTTGTTGGGGTGGGGGGAGAAAAAAATCTTTTCCAGCTCATAAACCTAGTGAATTAAACAGGATTCCAGCATGAGAGTAATATTGGTGAGTTCTACTGTATTTTATCAGGGGGAAAAAAGATAAAATGGAATACCTCCCCGCCACGAGAACCAGCAAGTCACATCCTGTAGAGACGGTAACAACAAAGGTTTCTTGCCTTTAATTTGGATAAAACAGCAAATTTTTTGACTAATTTGCTCCAAATTGAAGTTTCTTCTTGGGCTTAAGGAGTGATGCTGTGAGAACCTAAGAGCTGTTTAGTGGAGAATCTCAGGGCAGCTGGAGGGTTAACCCCCAGAATGACCACTGGTCTTCTCCCTCAGTCCCTGGAAAGTCACGTGAGCAGGCTCCAGAGCCTGCTGGTGAGCTCCTCCTCTCAGCCCAGATGCCTCGGGCGCCATTTTTCATTCCAGTGGGTTCCCAGATTTTCCCTCTGTAAACACCAAGCCCGGCCCTAGGCTGACTTGCCATTGTTCGTCCCAGAATTTATGGCTCAGATAAGGGAAGCGGCACAGGGCTGGGTGGGATGGGAGGGGCTGGGGTTGCCACAAGTGAAATAACCCAGTATTTTCTTTTTGCTTTATTCTCCATATCTCAATGTCCAGAACAGGCCAAGGGTGACCAGCTCCGGAAGGTTTCATGATGTCAAATGCCTTCTCAATGACTACTTTGGTGCGTTTTCTTCTATTTTTTATTAATTTAAACTTTTGCTGGGAAAATAGCACGCAAGTCCATGGTAAAAACATACCTGTGTGTGGACATATGCACCAATCCATCCAACAGCGGTACAAACAGGCCCTGCAAAGTTTCCCTCCCATCTCAGAACCCCCAGCGTTAGCCGCCTCCTCCCTGGCCACTGCTGCCAATGCACTTTGCAGCCTTCCAGGAATTTCTTACACATAATATTCTATATAAAAATGTAGAGAAGAATACAGATACCTCTCTTATATAAGTAAGCTCACGCTCCATGTAGCCAGGAGATACACTTTGGGCAACATACGGGCATGTCACATTTACGGGCATGTCACATTCTTTTTCACAGCTACATGGTATTCTACTGACTGCATGCAAGGTATGTTTAAAAAAGTAGATCTTGTTTACAAAACGCAATAGAGTCGTCATTTTGCAAAACTGCATTCCAGGAGGGGCAGAACGCCTCTCATCAACTCTCCCTCCTCCACCTTTTAAACTTTCAACACTACCACTTCGAAGTCTCCCTACCCCACGGGCTGCCCCAAAATGATGACACCTGAATATTCAACTAGGGGGGTCAAGAGACATCAGAAACTGGAAAGGTCAAGGCCAGGTCCTCAGAGCTCTGCCTCCACTCCCTGGTCTCCCTCTTCGAAGTCTCCAGACCTCGGTGACCACCGTTATCTGCCAACGGGCCCCACAGTCCACTTGTAAGATCATTTGGCCCCTTCTCTGCTGGGAAAATCGACAAGACCCGGGTCCACAATAGAGACTCTGTCTGGGACCAAAACCACACCTGCCTAGCGTTGTAGAAGACTCAAAATTTAGGAACCCCTGCCCTCGTGGTGCTCACACGTCATGCCCAAGAGCAACACAACACAGTCCCCTTGGTGAAAACCATCGCATGCAAACGCCACATGCCCAATCCCCTCTCGCTGGCCTCTCCGTCACCTCCGCATTCCAGGCTCGCGAGGACATTTTATTGGTTATTTCACAGGCCTTAACGTGCCCTCCCCTAAATCTCCCAGGCAACTTGACCCTACACATCCCAGCTGAAGTCACAAATTTGAAACGGCTGCACATTATCACTGGATTTTTCTGAAACGTGGTCATTCGAGGAGAAAGGGAAAAAGAGTTTCTGGAAACTTTCTCCATGAGACAACAGCACAGCTGGCTAACCCTCTGGCAGAGCAGCAATGCTGGCGGCAAAGAGGACCGACGGTCAGGACAGTGGGCTCATCTGAGGAGCGCAGATGTGCGAGCTTCCCTAGAGGGTCTCCCCAGCTACCCAGCTGAGCAAGACAGAATCCTAGTGGGTCTCGGAAGACCCTGTGCGAGGCTCCCCTTCCCCAGTCCTGGCCTCGAAATAAAGGCAGACGCTGGAAGTCTTGGCTTGGGGGAGGCCATTCTCACTGGTTTGGGAGCAGCAGGGTTTGCTCCAGATTTGTTCCCAGATTTGTCTTTAGTTGCTCAGCATTTACACAGGAGCTTCCAGAGTCCTGGACTCACCCCCTCACTGGATGATTCTAGAAGGAAAAAAAAAAAAATCATGCAGCTGTTTCAGCTTCTCTATCCTTGGAAAGACCTTCCAAATAGGAGTTGGAAGGGGCCCAGGGCTGACGTTGCATTCTGAAGAAACTCTTTCCTAGACAGATTTTAAAGAACTAGGTCTGTGGAATAGGGGGGTTGAAAAGGGGTGTGTCGTGACGAGCGAGGCTGGGGGGAGGCGGGTGGGTTGAAATCCCTCAGACCCAAGGTGTGGCAGGTGGGAACAGGAACATGTCTCATGGTTGTGGTGGGAAGGAAGTTTCTCATGAGACCAGAAATTACCTTGTCTAGTGTTTTTATCAGGTTCCCTAGGGTCTCAGAGCTGACCAAGTCGTGTCGGGCATTACTGGGGGCTGCCGGCTCCTGCTCTAGAACAGGAGTCGGCAAACTGAACCACTGACCAAATTCAGCCCACCACCTGTATGCTTCTTGAGCTAAGAACGACGTTCACGTTGTTCAGTGGTTGAAAGAAAACCCAAAGGATGGGGGGCACCTGGGTGGCTCAGTTGGTTAAGCAACTGCCTTCGGCTCAGGTCATGATCCTGGAGTCCCAGGATCGAGTCCATGTCGGGCTCCCAGCTCCAAGGGGAGTCTGCTTCTCTCGCTGACCTTCTCCCCTCTCATGTTCTCTCTCACTGTTTCTCAAATAAATTAATTAATTAAAAAAAAAAACAAACAAACCCCAAAGGATGACAATTCCTGACATGTGAAAATTATATGAAATTGGAATTTCAGTGGCCATAAAAAAAGTTTTATTGGAACACAGTCACCCCGCTTGTTTACATACCACGTATGGCTGCTTACAGACTACGGTGGCAGAGCTGAGTCATTGCCACACAGACCATATGCCACAAACCCTAAAATATTTACTAAGTGCTCTTCACAGAAGTTTTCTGACCTCCATTCTAGAGCGGCCCAAGAGGCAAAAGTGAATTCTGTAGCTACTAGAATAACAAGAGAAAACACACACATTCACCAATTTTCTATTGACAAAATCCAACATAATAATAATCCAGTGCAATATTTTATAATAAGAATCAATGAGAATGAACATGTTTCTTTTTTAGAGGGAAATAACATTTTGTTTAACTGGGATTCGAAGTCAGTGCTCCCTGCCATCCAATGACTTGCAATGTTCATCAGCAAAAACCATTCTTAGCTTCAAAGCCACTGGCCCATACAAAGAGAGAGGGGACTTCAGTGTTCTGATTTTATATTTCAGTCCCCTAAATGCTTAATGGGGGACAAACATAAACATTTTAAATCGGAAGTGGGACAACAAACACAGCAACTGTGTGGATCCTCCCACGCCTCTAAAAAAAAGTCATCCCCTGAAAGGAATCACACACACTAAACTGTCTGAGAGATGGTGAGTTCTTCCAGAGGCAGGATCGCCTTTGTGCACTGCTGTGTAAGCACTCTGACTTGTGAAATAAACCATCTTATGAAAAGCCTCCACTGTGAACCTGGCCTTGTGCTTATATCAGGTGGAGCGGGGGAGGGAGGGTGAGTGGGAGCCTAAGCCGTGTGCAAGGTTATCTATACTTAAGGACTTCCAGTTTAGAGAAGAGAAGGAACAACTAACAGAATCTAATCCTGCCGGCTACTGCCAGGGTAGCACCTGGCTGGCATCTCAAGACCCTTGATGGGATCCCAGAGAGGTGAATTTCTCTCAGTGCAGGGTAGGGACTCTGCAGTTTCTCTTACTCAGAACCGAAGAGCATTTGTGATCATTGCTCCTCTTGGAAGAGGATTACAGCAACGTACCTAACTCACACACAAGGAAGAGCATTTTGAAACAATCATACAGGCTAAAACAACACCGCACATTCAGGCCCGATAACGCGATGGCTGAACTCCTTATATCCAGAACTGTCGACACTCAGTTAAAAACACACACAACAATCTCAGTACTATCCAAGGGATAGAAACACCGAGGATTTAAGAATAGAGAAGCATGGGAAGAATAAAAGACCACCCAGAAGGAATGAGCCAGAGACTGAGAAACCAGTGGGGCTTCCAGGCCTCCCCAGAAGTCACCACCCACGGAGCCAGGAGCCAGGAGCAGTGGGAAGGAGATGGTGGAGAAACCCCAGGGGACTGGGCTTGGCACATCCTTCACCTGCTTTCCCAACACAGGGAAGGCAAAGGGCCGAGTAATACTTTGCTTTCTCAAATCCAATGAAAAACCTGGTGTTTTCAAATATCACTAGGGGCCTTATACAAGTCAAGGTCATAGTACAGAGAGAAAACATGTCCTCTGGCCTGCAGTTTACTAATTTGCACTTACTCCCTCCGTCCTATCCCCTGCCTTTCCAACTCAAAACACACCTTCGAACAACCAAACAGGAAATGCTGGGAACTTCATCTTAGCTAACACATTAGTTATGAAGATGGAGTATTTTTATGGGTTATCTGAAAAATCTAGCAGAGATACTCCTTTCTTAAGACTCTCTTAAGAGGATCCTCTCAAGGCAAGGATCAAATGGGGCACAAAGGACAATTTGTAAACTAGATGACCCTGGGTGAAGTCCAACTAAGGACAATGACATGCTTTTCAGAAAGAAGCCATCACAATGCCCATCCAGATGTGGTGGATGGGAAAGACACAGGCATCTCCAGACTGTCTGCTCCATCAGACCCTGTAACATACACCATAGATATCAATCAAGAGAACACAACTTCTGCACTGGTGGTCAATGCTGTCTCCAGAACTGAGTTGGCAAAATAACAGTTAATGGAGAGAATGGTTACTGGGTTTCCCCAGTGTGATAGTGGAGTTATTCAATAATTATTGAGCTCCCATACTCTTCTAGATACTTAAATGAATAAGATGCATTTCTGCCCTCAAATGCCTTAATTTCAATTCTGCAAGATAGCGATGAGCCAAGGGCCAGGAAAACACAGAGAAAGGAGTACCAGTTGGCCTAAGAGGCTTATAGGCATGGCTGGATGGAACACAGAAAAGGCTGGGACACATACTAAAATCTGAGCCCTGCCCAGAAGAAGCTGAGACGCTTTCTAGGAATAAAATATTAAAACTGTTGTCACTATCTTCATTATATCCCTAGAGACCAGGAGATGTAGGATGTAAATGAATACCTTCTTACACGATGGACTACAAATTCTATATGAAAAAACAGTCTCCCTCCACAGAGCAATGTTGTCTTGCTTTTCCTTCAAATGTACCCTCTTCCAGATTGTTAGAGACCTCTGCTTCTAAGATGATGCCTGAAATTAAACTAGCCCCCAAAGATGAAAGCTAAGGACCTGGAAGAGGAAAAGTAATGACCCCATTTTCCAGCTTCCCTAGACCCTACAATTCAAGAAGTCCCCCAAAAAGGACTCATGGAGGAAGAATTTTGGTCTCCAGGCCTGCAGGGATGTTCTGGCCACTATGGAAGACCAAGAATACATCACTGGTCCAAGGGGCCCCAGACCTACCAACCATGAAGATGCACCTGACCCTGGCATGTCCTGGGCCAAGACACACAGCAGATGTTGGACTACACCAGCCAGAGCAGCTCCTCTGCAATGGTGATGTCCGCCAAACCAGGATTTTCAAAACCTGGTCACCCTGACCCAGCGTAAATATCCTATTTTCCCACAATAAAAAGTAAGCAACCATCACCCACCTACCCAGTGGAATCGTTAAACTTTTACCAAGAGTTTCCCATAAAACAAATGTCTTTGGAAGATGAAAGAAGGAGGAACAGATAGACATTTTCTCCTTTAGTGGAAGTTTTGAAACCCTGAGGCAACTTTGACTGTATTTTTATTGCCATTTCCAGGCAAAATCTTTTGAGACTTCTTGTTCCTCACGGGTTTGCCCCACATTCCTACAAGCCCAAACTTCCAAGGGCAGTCACATCATGCTGTCTTAATCCCATAACCCCCAAACCCCAAATGTTTGATCAAGTCTAAGGAAGTGAAAGTTAAGTAGGTCTCTTCCTCGAGTAAATCGGTTCCACCCTGGAGGGTGGAAATCAGCCAAAGTCAGGAGAGTGAGTCTGCCTGGGAAGAGATGATGATTTCATTGGTTCAGACTTTATGAGGCTTTGTATGTTTTATGTGGCAAATACTTCTGCTATCCTTTTGCAACGGAGGGGAGACCAAACCAGACAGAATAAAACAGCTCCATCCCTGGCAGGGATCTTGAGTCCCACAATCTGTGAAGAGAATGTAGCCAAAGTCTAACCCCACCTCCCCACTGTCTGGGTTCTCAATGACAAGTCAGTGCTGGAGGCTGACCAAAGTTATGTTCAAGAGGCTTCCATTCCAAACCGTGGGGCTCTCCTCCGAGGGCTCACTGATCTTGGTCATTCTACTGTGAGGGAGCAGACACTGGCTGCCAGCGAGACCATAGGTGGAATTTCCCACCACACTGCTTTGGACAGTCTCTCCATCAACAGGCACCCAAAAGCACCTGACCCTGAACTTTTTGAAAGCCAACTCTGTCTTTTTTCTGTCTCAGGGTTGTCGGTCTCAAAGGCTTGGTCTTGTCCTATCTACAACGGGGACGAAAAACTCTACCTACCCAAATAATTCATGTAATGTGTTTGTGAGAGGGTATGGCAATGAGAACCAACTCTTACTTACCACAAGGTAAGGCAGGAAGAAATGCTGGATTTGATCTATACAATCTAACTCTGTATTATATAGAGATAAGGATTTAATAAGTACTTGTAATGTGTGGGTTTTTAAAAAATTAAGAGGTAACATGTCACAAGACTATAAAAATTAAAGCACTACGGCAATGTTATATGAATGGACAAACAGATCCATGGAAAAGACTACAGTATGTAGAAGAGTATATATATATAGTGATTTATGATTAAAAAAACAAAAACAAAAACAAAACCATGAGAAGGAAAGATTGAAAAACACTGTTGTTACAATGAAATAGCCATCTGGAGAAATACACATTTAACCCTGAGTCATACCTTTGGAAGGCCTTCAGATCGTTCAAAAACTTAAAACCTGAAAAATAAGATCACAAAAGCACTAGACGAAAACATAGCTGGTGGAAACGTAAAATGAGGCAGTTGCTTTGGGTCTTCAAATGATTAAACATCAAGTTACCACATGACCCAGAAATTCTACTCCTAAGTATATACCCAAGAGAAACAAAAACCCATGTCCACACAAAAATGTGTATGCAAATGTTTACAGTGGCATCATTCACAAGAGCCAGGAAGTACGAACAACACAAATGTCCACCAATGGATGGACGGATGGATGAACAAGGTGTGTTACAGCTACACCTACACATACAATGAAATATTATTTGGCCATAAAAAGGAATAAAGTACAGACACCATGTGACAACTCAGAACCTTGAGAACGTTACGCCAACTGAAAGAAGCCAATCACAAGAGTCTACATATTATGTGATTCCATCCACAGGAAAATCCAGAAGACAGAAGTCTAGAGACACCGAAAGTAGATTAGTGTTTGCTTGGGGCTGGGGGAGGGTGGGGAGAAGGGGAGGTGCAGGTGGAGAATGAAGGGGAGCGGGGTACAGGGTTTCTTTCTGAGGTGATGAAAGTTCTAAAATTAACTGCGGTGATAGCTGCACGTATCTGTGAATATACTAAAAACCACTGAACTGTCCACTTTAAACGGTGACTTGTAAAGCATGTGAGTTGTATCTCAATAAAGCTATTTTTCAGAAAAGGGAAAAAGATTTTTTGAAATATATAGAGAGACTTTCTAAGTATTAAAAAAAAAAAAAACAGCAAACCCTAGGGCCATACACGGAGATAAATTTGACCACACACACACAAAAATTCTACTTTGGGAAAGTAAACAGAAAAGCAATTCGAAAGACAAGAAACTGGTGGGGAGGGGGATGTGGAAATGGGGATTTGAAACTCATATCCAAAGGGTTAATCTTAATATAAAAAACCAACAACCCAGCAGAAAAACAGATCATGCATATGAACAGAGTGTGCACACACACACACACACTCACAGCTTTTAAACATGTGAAAAGACACTCAACTTCATGTATAGTAAAAAAGAGAAATCTTGCAGAAATACCTTTTTTCATTCTGATGGGCAAAGATGACAAAGTGTAATAACACATTGTGTTGAGGAGAGTGGAGGGAAACCGATCCTGACACTCTGCAAGTAAGGGTGAAAAGGACACAACTTCTAGAAGGACATTTTGGCAACATCTAGCCAAACTAGAAATGCACATGCCCCTTCCATTCAACCCAGTGATTCTCCTTCCGGAGAGTTTATGCTACAGAAATCCTTTGTGTGTCTGAAATGAGCTCCCGGCCAGGAAATACGTGATAGCCTGGTGTGTTACAGCAAAGGCCTGCGAGAAAGGTGATGCTCAACGATTACGCCATCTCCACGTACAGGAAATACCGAGCCACAGGACAGAAAATGCACATCTATCAGGAATGAGCTCCAAGAAACATCCTGAACATAAAGAAAAAGGTTACTGGTGAGCGTGTTCCATCTGGGGCAAAGGGGAAATTTTATACACACGGGGCTGCTTGTACATCGACTCATTTTGAAGGCTACTTGATAAACTGGGGCTTTTTTTTTTTTCTTCTTTTAGGCTTTTGGGTTTTTAAAAAAAATTTTTTTAAGATTTTATTTATTGGGACACCTGGGTGGCTCAGTTGGTTAAGTGGCTGCCTTTGGCTCAGGCCACAATCCCAGTGTCCTAGGATCAAGTCCCACATCCGGCTCCTTGCTCAGCAGGGAGCCTGCTTCTCCCTCTGCCTCTGCCTGTCACTCTGTCTGCCTGTGCTCACTCTCTCTGACAAATAAATAAATAAAATCTTAAAAAAAATAAAATAAAATAAAGATTTTATTTACTTATTTGACAGAGATCACAAGTAGGCAGAGAGAGAGAGGGGGAAGTAGGTTCCCTGCCGAGCAGAGAGCCCGATGTGGGGCTCGATCCCAGGACCCTGGGATCATGACCTGAGCTGAAGGCAGAGGCTTTAACCCACTGAGCCACCCAAGTGCCCAAGCTTTTGGTTTTTAAAACTTTTTATACCCCTGGGGCTGGAAAGGAGGATGAGGGAAAGGAACAGGAGGGAGGGGAGAGGAAGAAGGAAGGGAAGGAATAGAAGGAAGCAAGGGAGGGAAGGACAGGAGAGAGGGAGAAAAAAGACAGAGTGATTGCAGAGGAAGAAAAATATTTGGATGAACAGATCCTTGACAGATATTATCCTCGAGGGTGGAATTCTAGGGGTTTTCACATTCCAGGTTATAAATTTCTGCCACAGATGCATACTTTGTAATAAGCAGGTATGGCTTTTGCCATAAAAAATACATGTGAAATTGCTACACTGAACTCCTCCCAGAGAGAAATAACGTGTTGCTGTTGTCTGCGTTATTCTAAATGATGCCAAGTGCCTTCCCCGGAAAAGGAAAAATAACAAGGAGAGAGAAAAACGGAGTTTGCCCAGTTGAGCCATGCCAGCTTGGAAGTCTGACCTTTAACTTTGGTCCTAGGAAGTCCACAGACACACACCAGAGAGGGACAGCGGACGCAGGACTCAGTGGGAAGGGGCCTTGCAAATGCCCAGCCCGAGGCGGGCGGCCCACAGACACCCGCTCTCAGCAGCAGCCTCGTGCTCTACCTGCCTTCCCAGCTCATCTTCTGTTTTTCTACACCTTTCCCCACACCTGGTTATGGGGAGAGGGAGGCAAATGGATTGAGAGCAAGAGTCAGGGTTCGGGTCCCCGCTTGGCCCCTGACCTCCCTTAGCCCAGCACTCTCACCGCATCAACAGCAACGGGCATGACAACATGCTCTGCCAGAGAAGCACGAGGCCCTCCCAAACCCTGGGATCCTAGAATGACCACTGAGGGCTTTGCAAATGTATCAAGAGGAAGGGCCACCGTGCCATCGGTCAGCTTCTAGAAGATGGAATTTGAACGGCGGAGTCATTCACTCTGCGAATTCGAGGCCTGTCCCGGCAGCCATGAATCCTATCCTTTTCTCTGCTTCTTGCTGCCTTCAGCCCAACCCCACGGCTGTTAGAGGACCTTCCTTGCTGAATCAATGGCATCTTGTCTATGGTCTTGACCCAGCTCCAAGTGATGAACCAACTTCACTGGGAGTGTCCGCTGAGCGCTCTCTGAGAAGGGCCATTGTTCCCCCTGCACTTGTCCAAAGCCTCCATTTAGGGACGGCTGTGACTGTGGACGGAGGACATTCATCACTGGGAACACTTGCCAGCAAACGAGAGACAGCTGTTGGGCACGAATGGCGTGTGGCTGAATGTTGCCTGCAGTGAGATTTATTTTCCAAGTGAGAACACCCTGACATACCTTTTCTTCTAATTGGTGAGAAATGGGGAAAATGTTTAACCTTCCCCTGGCCATGTCAGAGTCCACACTCATTCCCTTAAGCACACGGTGTGTGAAGTGGCACGGGATCACACAGCAAACAAGGCCTCCCAGGCAGGGGTTAGGCACCCACCTCCAGGCCCGCGGGGAGAAGTGCCCATAAGGCTAGGGACAGCGCCTCGCCTCTCTCAACCCTCCGCGGGCCCACAGCAGCGCTGGGCAGAGACTCTGTACAGACTTGTGAAAGCTTAAGGCCTGGTACAAGAGGCAGAGGGGAAACTGGACAGAAACTCCCGGGAATTGGCAGGAACAAAGTGAATACCTACCCGAGCGCCCGGCATCCCGCTGTGCACCTCGGGAGCTCTCAACTAGCGGACAGAAGCAGGCGAGACGGAGCCCCACGTGTGTCGGCCCCAGGAAGTGCTGCGTGGGTCCCAGTAAGAACATGGAGTAAGAACAGCTGGGGCCAGATGTGATCGATGGAAGCTGGCTTCCAGGATGAGGGGTTGGTGGATGGAGGCGGGTGTGACGGGGAATGGCGGAGGGAGAAAGAGGACACGTTCCCATCACAAGGAACTGACCGGACCGGCAGCCAGGGCCTGGCTGGGGGAGCAGGAAGCACACTAGGGAGGCAGAGCACCTGGAACGTCAGCTCCAGGAAAGAGGAAAGCTCCCTTTCAGGCAAGTTGAGGCTAGGGCTCTCCTAGAGAGAGCTGAGCACCAGCTGTGAGCGGTGTCAGGGAATGCTCCCGCCCACCCCAAAGGAGTACACCAAGATGGCTGGACTGCAGCCTGGAGATTCACACCCCACTGAACATCCGATTAAACATGGCTTCATGTCCAGGATGGAGGGCATGTCTAGCTCAATCAGGCTAGACCAGGCAGCAGAATGTGACCAGATCCATTGGAGCTGGGTTTGGATCACACCACACTGGCTGTGAACTTGTGCTTGTGCTGCCTCTGGCCTCACTGTCTGGCTTCAATTTCCTCCATCCACAGAAGAAGGATAATATTATTTACTGCTAGATGCCTGCCTCTCCACCCCCATGCCCAGTCCTGATTCTGCAGGCCTGGAAGAAGATGAAAGTGTCTGATAGAAGAGCTTTGGGAAGCCCTTTATGAACATTCTCAGCTCAATCTAGCTCAGGGGAACAAGTCTTTGCATTCCAGGGGACTTCTCCCCCAGGAAGCAATGCCAAGAATGTCACCGAAAAATTCTAGGAGGCCTTTCCAATCAGAACCCTCCCAGGTATTCAGCCACCCCCGGGAGGCTACAGGTGCCTGGTGAAGGGTGAGAGCCGGTTCTGCCGGTTCCCATCACCATCCCTCCAGAGTCTCTAGGGATTGCGCGAGATGGGGAGAATAAATGCCCAAGGAGGGACGCCACTGCCCAGCCTGGGCACACGGTCACAGAGGCCGGCGGCGAAGCTAGCCCCTGGCTCAGGGCCAAACCCACCTTCGGGGAGAAACAATTTCCTACTCAGTAGCTGTGTGACAGTGACATCCAAAAGCTCAAGCCCTCAGTGGCCCCATGAAGAAAAAGGCTGTCACAACGCTTCTGACACAACTCACTGGGATATTTGTTCAGGTAAAAAAATAGAACATACATTGAAAGAAAAAGCAAAAGGTAGTAGTATTTTTGATAATCATTCTTGATTCTCAGTGATCCATTTGACAGTGGTTACGGACCAGGGAAGGTGAAGAAAGTCAGGGTTGATGGGTTGGTGGGCAGGGGTCTCCCCGAAACAGAGGTAGTGCAGAAGTCAGGAGAGGGAAGACAAGAACATCCCAAGCAGCTCAGCCCTCATCAGGCAGCAGCTGCCAGGAGACTGGGGCTTCCTGGGGCCCAGGGCCAGGCTCCTCCCCATAGCCAGGCTGGGGAGGAGCATCGTGGGAGGAGTCAGCTGAAGACACTGAGCAGAAACTCGCCGATGTTCTCGAGGGGCTGCCACGGGTATCCAGGCCTTGTCGGCACTAGTCTTGGGACACAGACGGCTTAGCCTCCTCCACACCTTGGGGTGGGCACCCTGGCAGGGAAGGATCCACTGCCTGCAGGAGTGAGACAAACCTGACCAGCCCGTCCGAATCTCTTCTCAAGACTCACTCCAGTTGACTGTGGTCCCGCATCTCATTGCTCATTTCATCAGCCAAACTCAAACACGATTCCACCCAGCGCCGGGTTTCCATGACCCACAGAGCCTGCCTTCCGGGCCGTGAAGACCCCCAGGTTGAAAACTGGAGCAAACGGCAACGCCTCCGAAAGCGCCACGGACGTCCCTTGATCTGCAGTGCAATTCCCAACCTGACACTGAGATAATCACCTTTCACAGTGTTCTGCGCTTTCCAGCTCTCGAGGCGCTCGCACGGAGCTTTCCACGGCTCCTCCGCAAGCTGGGCACGTGAGCAGAGCAGCGACTGCGCTAGATGGGATGGCTGGGGAGACAGAGGACTCATAAGGCCCGGTGTTCTCACACTGATGCGTTCAGAAGCAGGAAACGGCCCCTCACAAAGCCGATTCTGCTCCCCATGCATCCTTAAGGGCGGTATTATGGGAAGCAAAGCTTTCAGGCATCAGAAAGGAACAAAGTCCGTGTCTTGTTTCACCACCACCCACCACCAGTCAATCACCAGCCCGGGCGCTCAGAATGTGGGTGCCACCTACCGCGAAGCCCAAGATTTCACTCACTCCCTACAAAGCTCCCAGGAAATGGGTAAGGAGCCCCTTTCAGATGAAGGAACAGACACTCAGAAGTAGCTAGCCACTGCCCAGGGTCCCAGAATCCAAGCTGGCAGTGAATGAGCTCTGCACAAATGCTGCAATTTTCAACCTGATATTCCCTCCAGCGTGAAGAGTGAGGGAGTGAGTGCCCCTTGGAGAAGCAATGCGGAGACACGGGTGGTTCAGAAGTTCTTCCCTGGCTTTGCCTGGGGGGAAGGATGATGGCCCCACATCACTCAGGGATCTCAGGCCATTGTCCTGCACCCACCACCCAGGAGTTGTGGCTCTGTGGGCTTACTCCACGCCCAATCCCACCCTTCGGACCCCCTTCAGTGAAGTGTGGGAGGCTGCAACAGGTCTGTACCACCTCCACCTCTTCAGAGAAAATCAAGAATATTCTTTTAGGAGGCACTTGGGGTTTTCCTGTGGGCAAGAGACTGTTTAGAATCCAAAGCAGTCCGCATGCTAATAACCTAGCCATTTGGAAGAGGCCATGGTCACTGGCTGGGTGCTTGGGAAGCGAAATGTCCCTGCGTGGAAAGTGCTCTGAAAATAAGACCCGAGCTCCAGGCGCAGCTCTCCTACCACATCTCACTCCATCCTCCCCATTGCTGACCGAGCTCTGCCCCTGCCCCTTCCCTGCTATACCCACCCCATTCTAGCACAATGGCTTTACCTTTGCACTTGCCGGTCCCTGGACCTCCCAACCCTGGTTCCCCACTCAACAGGCTCCTCCTCTTCATTAAGTTCTCAACTCCAATGCCATCTCCTCAGATACACTCTTCCTGAGCACCTGGCTAATATGGGGAGCTCCCCTGGAATTCCTCTCATAATATTTTGTGTTTTCTGTGTTACTTACAACTATCTGAAATTGTCCTTTTTTTTTTTTAACTGCATTTGCTGGGATGGCTGGGTGGCTTAGTTGGTTAAGTGTTTGCCTTCAGCTCAGGTCATGATCTGAGGGTCCTGGGATCGAGTCCCGCACCAGGCTCCTTGCTCAGTGGAGAGCCTGCCTCTCCCTCTGCCTACCCAAACCCCACTTCACCTCCGGCTTGTACGCACTCTCTCTGGCAAATAAAGAAATAAAATCTTAAAAAACAAAACAAAACAAAGCTTACTTGTGGTCTACCTTCCTTTTCTGGAATGGAAATTCCATGAGGACAGAAGCCACATTAATAGCACACCCACCGTGATCTCAACACCAAGACAAGATCTGATACACCCTGAAGCCCAAGAAGATACCAATTTCATGAACACCTGGAAATTCTCCCATGCCAAGGGGCTATTTAAGGATGTGAGCAAGTTCACTGCAAAACTGCAGTCTTTTGAACTGGAAAGGACCCTGGCGGGGACACTGTGACTTCACAGAAGTGATCTTTATTGTTCCATCACTCAGGTGTCAACATTCCAGTGGACCCAGGAATTGGGAATGCAGATCCAGAGATGGGGGCCAGAAAACTAACTTCGTCAGCCAACAGACAGGTGGGATAAAGAACAACGAGAAGAAATAGGTCCCTAAGTGACTTCAGTGCATGAGAAAGAACAGTGGGGAAATTGTCAAACCAGCAGAACCAGCCTCAGGGTTTCTTCTGTTTCTGAAAGCATTTAGTTCCTGGCTTTACCAATGGTTGGATGTGCGGCCCACCTGCTGAGCCACATGGGGGCGGGGGGAAGAGTTCGCTCTTCCATCCATGCTGATAAGACCCAGGCAGCTCTAGGTCCTATCCTGGCCCAGGAGCTTCCCAGAGCACACCACTGGGCAAAGCAAAAGCAGGGGATGCTCTCCTTGGTCCAAATGGCTCTTTACTACCTAAACCCTTGAATCTCAAAAAGACAAAAACAAACAAAAAAAAACACACACACAAAAAACAAAAAACTCCAGAAAACTATTATCTTAAGTAGAGAGAGACATGGAACAAGCAATGTCAGGGGCCGTCTCTGTCCAGATCACACAGACCCGGGGTCAGGAGAGGCAGTTCATCTTCTTCAGATGCACCTATTTGGAGAGAATATTCATCTCCTGGATGGAGAGGAGCAAAAATGAACTGCTGCACGGAGTCTCATGACTTCACTTCCAGTTAGGTCCTGGCAAAATTTAATTCCAAAGCAATCTACTCAGTCTGATAACCTTTGGCCATAAGCTCCTGGCCATGACCTGCCCTCAGCAATGTGGACCCAAAAAAGGACTCAGGCACTCAGAGTAGCCGGAGACAACTGAAAAATACTCAACTCTTAGAAGCCAACTCTACCAACCCACGCTCATCCAAGGGTGAGTTAGAAGAACCCCCTTCTCTCATGACAAGGGCAGGTTGCTCATTACCACTGCAGCTCTGACAAAAGGTAAGCCCCAGAATCTGATGGAAGGGTGGTCTGTTATAACCACCTCAGGGGCAAAGGGTCTTGAACGTCCAGCAGTGAATAAGAAAAATGACCTCCCTGTTGACTTCTCCCCATGGGATGTGTATGGCAGCGGGGAGAAGCTCCCATTCCCTCTTTCCACAGAAACTTCTTGAGCTTCTGATGTTGCCCTTACTCTGCCACATTCTGCTTCAAGTCATATTTGTGATTGGCTTCCAGTATCCCCAATACACCATAAGCAAACTTTTACAAATTCCCCTTCGTCCCTATATCCCATTCTTTGGTCCCCAAGATGAACTTTCTAATAGGTACCTTTTTGTGTGTATGTGTTCCTGCTTCATGTGTCCACTGCAGGAATTGTTAATGGCTGTAAATGCTATTGTCAGATGTCCTACTCTGCTTCTTACCTTTCACTCGGCACTGGGTCTTCAAGGACTGTCTGCGGGGCTGGATGGATAGCTAACCCACTCTTCTGCTGGTGGGTGATTCACTCAGATGGGCGCCCACCATCATCGCTCACCTGTCTACCTCTCCCCAGAGATGCCAAGGCGGCTTCCCATTCTCGACCACCACAAAGAATGCTGCAAAGATCATCTCCAAACCCATTCTGTGCAGAACCGGGCAGAAATCTCCACATGTTCTGAGAATACTAGGTAGACTTCAGCCTCTCTCTCTCTGGTCAGTCTTCTGGGTGGTCATTTTGGTTGGTTTGTCTCTGCTGGCTAAAGGAGCCCCGTACTTCTTCAGATGCCTGTTAGCTTTGTGAAGGCTCCTTCACTTATAATCTCCCATTCATATCCTTTACTTGTTTTTATTTCTTTTGCAATTTCTGCCTTGTTCTGGTTGATTTGCAGGAATCCCTTATCTGTTCTAAATGTTAATCCTTGGAGGGTTCTGGATACCGTAAAGCTCTCTCTCCTTTTTGCCGGCTGCATTAACTTTGTCCAGGATGTCCATTAGTGAGCAGCAGCCCTAACTTCCATACAATCAAACTCAGGAAACTTGAGGATGACAACCATTTCTCAATCCCACAATGCCAGTTTCTTGAACATTCATAACACCCATGGGGTTAGGTGCTATGGACACAAAGAGGAATAATGGCTTTGACCCTCACAGAGTTTATAGCCTCCTAGGAATATAGATGTTCCATCAACTACAATGTGGACACAATGACCGTGGCCATGGAGGGTTGGGTCAGGTACAGTGAGGAGTTAAAGGCTTCAGGGGGGGACCCCTGGGTGGCTCAGTTGGTTAAGCGGCTGCCTTCGGCTCAGGTCATGATCCCAGCGTCTTGGGATCGAGTCCCACATCGGGCTCCTTGCTCGGCAGGGAGCCTGCTTCTCCCTCTGCCTCTGCCTGCCACTCTGTCTGCCTGTGCTCTCTCTCTCTCTCTCTAACTAATAAATAAATAAAATCTTTAAAAAAAAGATGCTTGAGCAAAAAGAAAATTAAAAAAATAAATAAAAAATAAAGGCTTCAGGGGGTCCAGGCTGAGTCGGCCTTGACAGATAAGCTTAGCAGGCAGCTCCAAGGAGAGGACATCCAGGCCAATAGATCAGCACGTGCATAGGCCCAGTGTGCAAAACCACAAGGAATCCAGTATGGCTGGGACATACAGCAAAGTGTGGAATGACTACAGAGGCTGGAACAAACAGGAAACAGCCATGCAGAGAAGGAGCTCAGATTCTCTCCTGGGCAACAGAGGGAATAGCACCGCTCTCTCTCTTGCTATCTCTCCCCACAGCCACTGGCAAGGTGCCTTAGACACCACCTGCACTCAGAGAAGAGGGCCTGGTTCAGGGGCCTTAAGAAATCTTGGCTCACCTTAGCCACAGTGGCAGTGTACTGAAATCTCAGCGAAACCCAAAGAGAGAACATTCTAGAAAGACATGGGTTTGTGAGCATCCAAATTAAAGGACCAAGGCAGATACAAGACATCCGCTGGACGGGTCTGGGCTGTCCTGAATGAAACGAGGCCGTCCCTTCCTGGCCCCAGTTGGGAGCTGTTCCTGCTGCTGCTCTTGCCTTGATGAAAGTTCTCAGCCACAAAATTCCCCAACTGCCGAGTGTGCTTGTGCCGGAAACGTACCGAATAAAGTCATTAGTGACACAGCGGAATCTTACCCAAGACCCCACCAGGATCTCTGCCAGCCAGCTGTTTCCTCTTGAATCTAAACCATTTTCACACTCAGTGATGGTAAATTTTTTAAGGGGAAAAAAAAAAGCCATTTGTAGAGAATATTTTGTTACAAGCCACGTGACTGCCCTTATTTTTTCCAGCCAGGGAAGGAATCCATATGAACGAACACACGGCCGCCAAGTACGAAAGCACAGAGAAGGGCTGTGCGCCATGCAGTGAGGGGTTAAAGGCTTCCAGGGGTCAAGCTGTCAAGGCTGAGCGAGCCTTGACAAACAAGCTTGGAGTCTGGAAGTCACTCCACCCCAACAGAACAGTCTCTTGGCTCTCTTACTTGCTCTCTCCCAGCTGCCTCAGCCTCCCCAGGGCAGAAAAATAAATCTTGTCGTTAGACAGCAATCTTACCCTTGGAGGGCATTAATAGCTTTAGGAAATTTCAAGAAAATGGGGCTGATTGTCACCTGACACCTCTCTCCTCTGGCACGAGTACACACACACACACACACACACACTCACACACTCACACACGTCCCACTCGTGTCTGATGGTCGTGAAGAGAAGACTCTTAGCAGCCTCTTCCCTCGTCATCACGGCCCTACCAGCTATGTAGGTTTAGGGCTGCAAGAATGCCAGGAGGGGAGGAAGCCAGACCCCCAGATCAGGGTCCCCTACAGCCCTCCCACCCACCGCAGGCGTTTTCCAACACAATCTCTGCAACCACTGTTGCTCGGAGAGGACTCCCCACTCTGTTGCTGCGGAGAGGGAGAGAGTCAAGTGCCCAAAGCCATCTCAGCACTCTAGTGGCCCCCCCCCGCTGAGGATGAGAGGCCCCCCACCTGCCAGCTGCCCCGCGGGCCTCAGGAGCTGGGCCAAGCTGGAGAACCGAGGCTGATTGTGACCTGAGCGCACACTCTGGCCCCGATCCTCACACGCACAGAGCGTGGGCCGCTGGTCTGTGCTTCTGTCAACATCCGTGTGCCTCCCTGCAAACCTGGGCACACCGGGGACCCCCCCCCCCTTGGGGTCAGAGAAACCAAAACGCACACACCAGAGATCCACCAGGGAACTCGAGTCCCAAAGTCTCCTTCAGTCCGAGGGGGAAGCTGGCGGGGGAGGCCCGGGGAGGGAGTCGTGCTTCAGAAGGATCTCAAAAGCAGCAGACTAAATTCTCCCTCTGAGAACAAAACGCACCCCCCCAACCAGGGAACGGGGCGCAACACCAGGATCCCATAACCCTCGGCGGCTCTCAGCCCGAACGGTTCACAACGACACACACCAAAGCACCCGCAGACGGGCGGGACACGGACGCCTGCCCACGGAGAAGCCAGGAGGTCAATGGGAAAAAATTATTTTTGTCAGTGTTGAGCCTTCATGTTTGGAACTTTTATCCAAACCGCAGCAGTGTTCTCATGCTCCCTCTGTGCGGAGGCCGGGCCCCTCTCTGATGCTCACCGCCAGGGAGCCTGGGGTGGCGCCGGGACGAGCCCCCACCCCTAGGAGGTTAGCAGGTCACAGGGCTGTTTAAGGACCCGCGCATCGAGGCTAACGATGCTCTTTCCTGGGAATCCAAGTCACTGTGATACTGACCTGCGTGGGGCCAGCCGGGATGGCCGGCAAGGTCCCAGCGTGAGCCAATGGCATGGACCAGGAGGCTTGGAGAAGGTGGCCTTCTTTGCGTTAGGCCATATGGAACGATACTTTCTAGGGCCTGAGGAAACACCAGGGGCTATGCTGAACAGAGCTTCACTCTGGCCGCTCTGCCAGGAGGGAATGAGATGCTCCTTTGGCTGAAAACAGGGCCCGCTTTCCCCACCCTGACTCTGAGGTCATCGGCTCCCCCCGGGGAAGCCTAGGATGCTAGCCATGGCTACTAGAAATGAAAGCCTGACAGTACTAGAGACTTGGGGTCAAGGGGGAGTGGCGGGAGAGGACCCGCTCTTTCTGGGCCTTTCTAGCCTCGGGTTCTCAGGGGGAATCCCTTTTCTAAACTCAAGACTCAGGAGACCTGAATATTGGATGTGGCAGGAAAAAAAAAGAAAGTGGTAGAAAGTCAAGAGGGGAGAATGAGGGAATGAAAGGTGAGCAGGGAAGGAGGGGGAGAGTGAGAAGGGGAGGACTCCACATGCACAGGAGCAGAAATGAGTCTGTGTGGGGGGCCCCAGAGGGGGCTGGGAACACCTCAGGCTTGCATTTGCCTGGGATGGTTCTGTCATGAACCCAACTCACTCCGCCACAGGCTCACTTCGAGGGCACCTGTGATGATGCGAACGTGAAGCGGAGATGGGCTCCCACAGTCCCCAGGGGGCCACAAGCCTACCTCAGCTCAAGTACCTGCAGCAACTGCTCTGTCAGGAGATCCCAGAGAGCTCCAGACACCAGGTGCCATCACAGGGCGGCCACGTTGCCACCGTACAGACAACTGTATGAGACCATCCTACACCCGGATGCTTGACCACCATCTCCGTAGTACGACTGCAGGGACCCCGTCTCTAAAGCAGGCTAGAAGAGGCACACAGCCCAACTCTCCCAGGACCATCATGGACCGGCTGCCCTGCATTGGGCATGGAGGGGCGGGTGTGTGAGGCTCTTGGACACTTGCCACTTCAGCCCAAGATCTGCCACGTGCCCAGCCTTTACTTCCCTCCACTTGTACTAGCAGGGAGGCTGCAAAAGGCCAGCCAGTGCAAAGGGCGGTAGGGTGGTGACCATCTCAAACTCATAAGGAGCCTGGGATTGCAACCCAGAATGTATCTACCCCTTGGGGACCCAAGACCACAAAGATGAAGAGGAGATGTCCTGAGCAAAGTCACCACCCAATAGGGGCCAGCCCCGATATCAGGGGTGTCAAGCCCCCTCACAGAGTTCCTTCCCAAAGGACCATATTTGAATTTTAGTAAATCAGCTCAATATGTTCCAGGACCGTGGGTATTAAATAAAAGAAGTCAGTGAAATCTCCAAACAATAAGCTCATTCAACACAATCTCTTTTTCTCCCCCCAGCTGGGGACCTGAATACAGTCAACATGAATAAATCCTGTTGTGTAAAAACTGGGGGAGAAAAAAAAAAGAGGGTGGAGGATGGAAGGAAATGGCAGGGCTCCCACTTACTGGTCTAACAGGGAGGCTAAGATCATCCTCACAATCCAAAAGGATGCCGGTGTGCCGGCGCAGCCCTGGGGAGGTGGTGGCAACATCTGCAGTCCAGGTAAGGAATTACCTGGAATTTCCCCCACCCAGCCTTCCTAACTTCTCCTCTGCAGCCTTCCCATTCTTGACTCAGTCTAGCAGTGGACCCTTGGGCTGCCCTAAACCTGGCCTTTCCTAGGTGAACCCATGATAAGCTAGGCCTGACCATGCATCAGGGACATTTCACTTTGAAGACGTACAAAATGCATTTCCTGCATCTTTCCCTCCCCGTTCAGCGCCCCGTAACAAAGCCGAGACAATCAGAACTAAGGACTGCCCCAGCAATTCTTCCTGAATGCCCTAAGAACAGGTGAAACAGACCAGCCTTTTTGAATGACTACCGACTTAGATATACTTGTAAGAAGAGTTGCCCATGGGAAACTCTCCTACATAACTCATGGCTGAACGTGAACTAGGCCCAAATTGTTCTCATGGATGGAAGTTCCTCAACCTTTCAACACACTGTATTTAAGAAAGATGGGAAGACACAAGTTCAGCTCCCCAGGGTGTAGACCCAGACGCAATCTATGTGAAGAACAAACCAATTCAACATGGGTTTTGATTAAATAAACAGACAAAAAATGGAAACCACCAAGGTCTTCGGACTCCACTAGGGCCACTATAGTGATACTCTTCCACTCTCGTGGAATGCCACATCCCATCTCCTGGACCGGTGCCACAAGGGCTGGTGACGCTGCCCTCGACTGGGAGACTTTCCCTGTCTGGAACCAACAGGACGGATCCCTTACATCATATGGAACTAGGTGCGTTATTTTGCTAAATCATGGGTTCTCCCTGCCTCAAAATCATTAACTAGCATAGACAAGCAGGACTTCCAAAAAACAAAAAGTCAGCCAGGAAGTAATTATGGTGCAGACTTGGGTACTCAATTCCAATTCAACGATTTTATTGGTGAGGGGAGGGAAAAAAAAAGACTTGCAGGAAGGCTGCCAGATTCAATACATTAGATCCATGTGTGTAGCGGC